>ML795573.1:201605-221658 GCA_009831015.1 Picea engelmannii | reverse complement strand
CCAGTCGATTTCATCAAGCTCAATTTTGACAGAGCCTCTAAAGGCAATCCAGGCGCAACGGGCTATGGAGTAGTCTTTCGCAACCATCATGGGCACATCATTCTCATAAGCGCAGGCTCCCTTGGTCATTCCATGAACAATGCAACATAACTTTGGGGACTCATTAGAGGATTGCAATTAGCCATTGAAAACAATTTCACCAAGTTAATCGTCGAGGGGGACTCTCAAATCATCATCAATCTGCTCCGCAGAATTTTAAATGCAGCGAACCCGGACAGAATGTCGCCTAGTTGGAGACTCTCACACAGACTACAGATTATCACAGACTTATTGCAACCAAATCAGGCTGCCATACCTACTCATATCAGGAGGAAGGCGAATCAAGTTGCGGATGAACTAGCTAATATGGGGACCAACTGGAGTGGACCAGAACTCCTCTGCAACATGGCCCTGGAACCTGATCACCCTATCCTCCAGCAATGTATCCGCAAAGTTGGAGCAGTGGACACACCCCCGGATGGGGTGCTAGTGCGGAACACCTAGCGCGAGGAGGAGGAACGGATCGGCCAACGAGTCACGGAGCCATGTGACGAGCTCGTGCCATTGCCCGCCACCCCGATCCTGCATTAAATCGCCATTACGACGTCGCAGCGGCTTAATTATGCAGCTTCCTTCTCCTTTCACGATTCATTCCATGGCCTGGTTGCTTGTGTCTGTCTCCCGTCTCCGCTCGCGACCTGACTGGCTCCCCCCTCTGCTGCCATGGCCTGATTTAACCTGAACCTTCATGACAATTGTAGCCCCTGTTTGACTCCAGGCACTCTACCTTTGCCTGTTGCACCTGGTTTCCTTTGGCTTTCATGCGACGAACCTCATGCCGCGCCCAAGGGGGCGGTCGTGAAGAGGCTCTCCATGGAAACCTCGTCGGCCTTCTGTCTCGCCCCCTGAATCGCCTTCCACCTGTTCCTCCCCATCCCTCCAGCCCGAGCCAATTCTTCTTGCCTCCCCCGTTCCACCTGTTTCGCAGGTTGATTTCTTAGCTATCATCTCCAGACCGTCGTGTTCCTCTTCGCGACACCTTCTTGTCACCCCAACGGTCGAGCCTCCCCTTGCACCAGTTATTGATTCCTCAAGGAACACCGTGGGAGCGCCATCTCCTCCTCGCAAGCCTCGGAACACCGAGAACCAGTCCTCTGACTCTTTCTTCAACACACAGCTAAGAGAAAGCCTCGCTATTCTCTTCGGTCTGGTCTTCGAACTCCATCAGGGGGTGGAGGACCTTCAATTCCGTCTGCAAGCCATGGATGGAAAAGTCGCGGTCCTTCTTCAACTCCTTTCCTCCCTTCAAGAGGCTTTCCCCTCGGACCCGGCAGGTGCGGCTTCAGTAGAGGAACCCTGTGTAGCGACTAGTGAAGGAAACGCCCAGACGCAGCGATCCGCAGGGAATGGGATGGAGCAAGCCAAGCATGAGGACATGGCCGTGGAGGTGGACACAGCACGACGCGCGTTGCAGGACACCTCGCCAGATGCCGACAGAGTCGAGAGCAGCGTGGAAGCTGGAATGCAGTGGGCAATTCAAGTGACATACGTCGAGGAGGAACCTTGGTCCGAGGCCGTCCACGCCACCTAACCAGGTTATTTGCCAAATGTCTAAGCCCATAGGGGCACTTCAAGTTTCAATAGTTTCTCTTTTTTAGTTGTTGTCCAGTCAGTTTGAGACTGTTTCCTTAGACTATTACACTACCTATGCTTGACTCCCCTGCTGGCTGGACTGGTTTCCCCTCTGTTGGGGCAGTCCAGTAACTACAGTACGGCTAATCTTTGTATTTTGCACCTCTATTTTGGTCTTTGAAGGCCTTTTATATATAATACTTCTAACTTACAAAAAAAAAAATAGATTGGGATTGAAATCTATTTGCACTCTATAATAAATTTAAATAGAAATTTCTAATTTATTTGTATATTCATAAAATTGTTTTTTTCACTATAAATTATATTTTACAATTTAATAATTCTATTTTTTTTAGATGTTTTTGTCTTTCTTTTTCATACTGTTTTACTTACCTACCAAGTTTATCCAAAAAAGACCCACATCCATAGATACTTTCATGTTCAATCTCTAATTCAAATGTCTACTCTTCAATTTCTTGAAAAAGAAAAAGCTCACCTAACCAAGACCCTTATGTTTAATGGTTACTCCACCTCTCAAATTAATATACATTTTGGCTAAGCCCTCAACCATAAATTGAACAATTCTTCCTCTTCTTCCCCACCCTTAGCTCTCATTTCTACTAATTACATTTCTAAAATTTTGGCTAAAATAAATATCAAAACCGTTTTGAAGCCCTATAAAACTTTAAAAGACCATTTAGATTATACATTGGCCATTGGCCAAACTGGTAGATCCTTCAAATTCCGTGTCAAAGAACGCATATCTGACACTACCCACAATAGCATCTTAAGTGAGTGGTTGTTGAACACTCTTTCAAATCTAAACAACTAATTTGTTTTGACCAAATCAAAAGCATGGCCTCAACACTCCACCATTCATCTTGGATCATTCTATAAACTTTAGAAATTGAAATTCCAATAATTTTAATCCTCACAATGATAGAATACAAATTTAGCCAATCCTAAAAGCCTATTATTTATCTCCTAGATCAAGGTAACTAATTTGTTTTAACTTAATTCATTTAACATATTTAACATAATCATGAGTGACATAAATTTCTGGCTTAACAGGGATGAAAGATAACCCAGTGAAATATCTATCTTCGCTTAAGTTAATACAATCGCTTTGTAGTGGATCGAATCATTGGCAATATTCACTTGACTTTAACCATTGGTCGCCATCTATAAATGTAATGCTCAGAAACGGCGCAGCCTCATCGTCGCTGAGTCGACGAGACCAATTTACTCTTCTGGAGTCATCTGCCCCCGGTCCTGTGCATTTGTATTCTCCAAAGTACACCAGCCTAACACAAACGCAGACAAATACCAAACTTATATAATATTTGGAGCATTAATGAAAGTACAAGAACTGGGAAATTTTCATGAAAGGGATTGGGTATATTATATACCGATCTCTAGTAGGATCGCTCCAGTCCGACCATCCTTCTGGAGTGATTATATCTGCGATTTCTGTGTAGGAATAAACAACACGAGAATAGGTTCCCCATGCTCTCCCTAGGTATATACGTCCTGTGCCTGTAATTGAGCAATTCACAAAAGAAAACCCTGTTGTTTGGTCTGCAGACTGACGGCCGTGTGCTGCAATGGAACCCGTCACGGTCTCAGTACTACTGGCTGCCACCGAATGGAGCTCGCATTGCTGTATGGTTTATCATAAATATTTTATTGGAGTGAGTTCTTCATTTATACAAACAAATTATGACCAGAAATCATTATTCAATTTGTTGAATACCTCATAGAGAGATTGGCCAAATCCAAATATAAAGTCCACTGTTCCTTCGATAAAACATTGCTTGAAATAGTGGCGCCCATACTCGTCTAACAAAGTGTCTTGATTCCCATAAAATCGACACCTGTAAAATGCAGCTCTGTCCCCAGATACTGAGACTGCTACTGCTTGGGCTCCAACGCTCCCCACAGGTGGATCAGCAAAGTTCTGATCATCAAACGAAATTGAATTTAAAGGACTGCATAAGTATAAGATGCCCAATACAATAAGAAATTGAATTCACAAACATAGAAAGGCAAACATAAGTTGTGTGGATTGTTGTAATGTATAGTTGGAATTTACTTGGAAATTGAGGAAGTTGCTTATATAAATAATAGAATTTAAAGGACTGCATAAGTATAAGATGCCCAATACAATTAAAAAATTGACTTCACAAACATAGAAAGGCAAATAGAAGCTGCGTGGATTGTTGTAATGTATAGTTAAAGGAATTTATTTGGAAATTGAGGAGGTTGCTAATATAAATAAATAAAGTGTTGGCTAAAGGTTTTATTTTTTGTTTTTTTTTCTGGAATAGGATTAAGTAAATTTGGATAAAATCACTATTTTCTATTGTTTAAATTGTATTTCTGTGAAAAATCTTTGGGACACTCTAATTATATAAACTTAGTCATTCAAATCTGCAGATTCAACCATTCATCACCAGATTTAAGGCAAAATCAAACTGAAAAAACATTCAAAAGATAAAACTTTTAAACTACTGCTATAAATAATAGTGAAGGTTGCTGATATAAATAATAGTTTTGTATACTTGTTTAGTTTAAAGTCCAAATTTCTTCATAATATTAAGTTTCAGAAGGATATCCAATAAAGATTAACTCGAATGGAATGGAAGGATTAAAAGGAAATTATGATTACCTGAGTTTATGATAAGAAAAAAATTACTGCTATAAATAATAGTGGAGGTTGCTGATATAAATAATAGTTTTGTATAGTTGTTTAGTTTAAAGTCCAGATTTCTTCATAATATGAAGTTCCAGAAGAGTATCCAATAAAGATTAACTCAAATGGAATGGATGGATTAAAAGGAAATTATGATTACCTGAGTTTATGATAAGAAAGAAATTACTGCTATAAATAATAATGGAGGTTGCTGATATAAATAATAGTTTTGTATAATTGTTTAGTTTAAAGTCCAGATTTCTTCATAATATGAAGTTCCAGAAGGGTATCCAATAAAGATTAATTCAAATAGAATGGATGGATTAAAAGGAAATTATGATTATTTGAGTTTATGATAAGAAAGAAATTATGACAAAATTATCATTTATCAATGGAAACAAGGAAATGAAAAACATAAAAAGAGCAGAACATTTATACTTATCTTACAATTTAAACAAAAATTAAAAATGAGATGTATGTAATATTATATTTTTTATTTCTAAACAAACAATACAAAAAATTTCAATTAAATATAAATATTTGAATAGTATAGATAATTTGTTAAATTTTTATATAAAATAAATAAATGATTATATTGATGATGATGATTAATGTAGAATTGGTATAAGTATTGGATTTTAAGAATGATAAGAAATTGTTTAAATTTCTTTACAATTTTATGATATTAAAATAAGATTTTTATAGTTTTGATTGTTTAGAAGATGAGAAAGAAAAGTTAATATTGTGAGAAATATTTTGAAATTATAATCCAATTTGAATATACAAAAAATATTAAAAAAATTAATGTAACAAAGATTCTTACATCCCATAACTTTCTGGGAATTGGGAGTTGTTCATAACTTTCTGGGAATTGGGAGTTGTTCATAGATAGAGACATCTTTAAAAGATAAGGATTGAGACTAAATATATTTTTTTTTGTTTAATTCATGTTGTCTTATAAATTATGTTTGTATTCTTCATCTGATCTTATAGATCCATTCTGCAATATGAATTATGTTTATATTCTTCATCTGATTTTATTATTCATCTGATCTTATAGATCCTGCAATATGAATTCTGTTTGTATTCTTCATCTGATTGTATTATTCATCTGATCTTATAGATCCTGCATTAACGTTAATTGAAAAATAAATAAATAAAAAAAATAGATTACTGGTCTAAGAGGCGAAGAGCTGCATCTGGACCTTACATGGAAGCTGATATCTCTTGCAATGAAGTCGGGGGCGTCTACTATGACTGATGCACTGAGCCTGGTGCTCCCAACAGTAGCAGCTGTGTCATTCCATGAGATGTGTGTAAACTCAGCGCCATCTCCATGTAAGGTGATGTTTGTCTTCATTATTCCAATATAAACCTTTTCTCTGTGATCAACACTACATGAATTAAGACTGTAATAATCATCACCAAACAACCATAACCAAAATAATAATAACCAATTCCTTCATTACCAAACAACCACAACCAAAATAATAATACCCAATTCCTATTTGATTAACAAACATATTCCACTCACAAATATACCCCTGCCTTGATCTGTATAACAATTCTTCTCTTACTGTCCTCAGGAACGTAATCTATTGCCTCCTGTACAGTTCTATAGTTACCAAATCCAAACTTGTCCACAACAATATAAATCGTTTCATCACAGACATCCAATGTAGCCAGTTCTGCCGAAGCTCCAGTGCTTTTACACTCTAATTCGCTTGAAGAATTAACATTTTCTGCCAATGTTCTCAGGATATCAATTGGATATAGCTGCACTCTGCCTAAGGAGGCTTTGAATGGAGAGTGTGCCCTAGAATTTAAATGTATTACTGATATTAATATACACATGGATGCAGCTATAACAACTAGAGAAGCAGTACCCTTCATGACAATATTACGCCGCAGAATCGAACGCAATGTGAAACGGATACATAATCAAATCTGAGATGTATTCTGACATTTAATTCTCCATTGGCATTGTCAAATCAAGGAATAATTCAAGGAAGCTACAGAAATTTCCGGCCATGGATATTGTATGGCCAAAAAAGTAGAATTTATACAGTTATAGACTACTGGTTAAAATATAAAAATATCCAAATTACAGTTAACAAATTGCAACGCCTCGATCATGGTACGCTTTTCCGTCTTTCTTTGTGGATCACACGATCGTTGTTGTCATTAGATTTCCCCCCGACGGTTCCGTAAATACAATTCATTTCACCCTATTTTTAAACGAGTAACCTGTTTGGCTGGTTGGATTAGGAAGGTTGCTAAGTTATCAAGGTAGTTTCAAGACTTGTAGGTTAATAGTGCAGGCGATTGGTCGATGGTAGTTTGGTGAGTGTTGCAAAGGTGATCGCATATTGGAAGAATTAATGGCCATACTAGGTTTACAAAGAGGTAATCAAAATAAAATATTTGTATCGTTTACTTAAAATAAAATATTTATAATTTTTTTATTTATGTTTAGAGAAGATACAGATTTTTCATTTATGTTCAGAGATGATACACGATATGGGATTAGGATCATATGGAGATTTTTTTTAAATTACATTTATAAATCTTATTTTTCAAATGTGATCTTATTTTTGGCCATGTTTTAAACAAATATTTCCAATATAAGGATTTATTTGTTTTGTTGACAACCTAAGCAAACTAAGTGTTTATATCTTACTTGTTCATGCCTAGCAAGATGGGCCGAGAAAGATGTAGCATCATATGGATTTCATCCTCAATTTCCCTTGTTTGTAAAAAAAAATCATCTTAGTACTTTTTCTACCCTCAATTGGCAAATTATATGTCTTTTATGAGTAGACATTTTCTTTTTGAGGTAGTGTGTTATGTGTAAGTAATCATTGGGTTGATACATTACTATAATCTTCTTTTTTTCTCCGTGAGCTTGCTATAAGTTATTTATTACTTTCTTTTATACCAAGTCTCGTTTGACTAATTGTTTATCAAGAAAATATTATTTTTCAATTCTATGGGGAAGGTGTTGTCACATAACATTATCTAACATATGTGACAACAACATCAGTAAAAATTACATACCACATGCATTACACACACACACACCCACCTAGATCCATCTTAACTTCATATTTACCAATCTTCAAGAGGGATCTAATCCTTAGAGGTGCAAACCCTTTTTTAGAGTGAAAAACTTAGGAAACATTTACACCTTGAGGGATTTGACCCTCTCGGCCCTTGGTAGATCTAGAGTTAAGATGGATCTAGGTTGGTTTAATCTATTTCATCCTATCACAATACCAACCCTAGTTATCTTGAGTTCCAATATTCTTTTAGTCCATATGTCTTATTTTGAATACATGTGTCATAAATTAACACAATGTTTAGCCCGATGAATTAGCTCAAGTGATTGAATGTTGTGAATTACAAGTAGGTGGTTGAGTATTGTGAATTACAAGTAGGAGGTCTAGAGGTCAAGTCCCCAGACTGGCTACCTCTCTGGATATTGTGGGCCTCACTTGATGTCCCCTCCAACTGACCAATTTACTTTTTGTACCTCCAACTGACCGATTTACTTTTTGTACCGTCCTGAGAATGAGGGGAAGTGCACGAGGTTTTTCCAAGATTACTACCTATTACTATTACCTTTGGTTTGTTTACATTAACTTTCATTTCATAGTAACTAGATTTATTTTTTTAAGGCATTAAGATGTCTTTGGAGACTATCTTTGATCTTTGCTCGTATAATACAATATCTTCTACATAAATCAACAATAATGAATATTAATTTCCTAAATCTTGATTTTGATTTGAGTTAGTCTATAAATAAACTAAATAATGTTGGAGAGAGAGGAGATCCTTGTTTCACCCCGATATTACTATTAATTTTGACTTTCTTGCTTCCATTTCTAAAAGGCTTTAGCAAAATCAACAAAGCAAATATAGCCACTAGTACCTTTCCCTCGCACTCTCTCAACAAAAAATTTAAGAGTTACTATGTGGTCAATGGTTGAGTGCTTAGGTCAAAAACCACCTTGCCAAGGAGCCTCGATATTGTTTTCTTATACCATTTACTTATTTTCATCGAGTCTAGAGTAGTGCCAAAGAACTTGGCAAAGAGGCTACTAGTGTTGATTGCACCGAGAGAAGTGAGGTGCACTCTACAACCCATTATTGAAGAGATTGTAATGTCCATCCCACCCAACATATGTCGGTGAAATATAATATTTTATACAATTATTTGTATAAAAAAAAATACTATATAAGCATCAAATCATATCAAACATTCGAATAAGAGGAATCTAAAGCAATTTTTGATACAGATACCAAGCACTTTTCTCTCTATACATATCTATATATATAACCACACCAACGTAGAACCATCTTAACTAAGGATCCTTTAAGCATAGAGAGATTTGCTTCTCATTTTTTTAGATTCCTCTTAGTGCTTAATAGATATGAAGTTAAGATGGATCTATGCCGATGGTTATGTAGTTTCTCACATTATTTATACCATCACCTTTATGAATAACTATCACTTTACTAACATTCTAGTATGAGGAAAGATGTGTCATATGACTTGATTGAATATATCATTGAGTAGTGCATCTAAAGGTGAAGCTCCCAATTGACCATTTTAGTTCTTAAACCATGATGATCAAGTTTCTTTACTTGGAAACGTGCTTAATCCCACCTCTTTATCTTCTTCTGAAATAACCTCTATTTCTTTCCTGAGAAAGTCACATTGGAATCCTTTCCCTTAATTCTTTCTCATCAATTTCACCCACATGTTATCATATCTTCCTCCATTATCTCCCACAAATGCAAGATTCATGTCCATCAATTTTTTGGATGATGATTGAAGGTGCCAATTAACTCCTCTTGCCTTATTCTAAGAAAGTTTATTTCGTTCCTATGCAAAAAAAATTGTATTCATTCATCCAATGTGTCCCCTCATATGGACTAGCATTTAGTAGTCTTTTCAAATTGATTTTCATTCTTCATCATGCCAACCATTTCTTATTTTTCCATATTGAAAGCATTCATCCTTTAGCTATACTAAAAATTTTAATAAAATCTTGCTCCTTTCCTTTAAAAAAATAGGTCATGTGACATTCTCAATTCTCTTTCTACTTGTCGGTAAAATATGTTTTTTGGTAGTTTAATATTCATATAGGATTTTCGATAGTTATGTTTTTTACTTCATCTTTAGCCACTCTATTAAGAGAAAAGAAAATGGGCATATGAGGAGATTTTAGAAGTTAAATACTAATCCAAAAGTTGTCCATTTGATAAATTGTTCTCTCGTGTGCTATAAAATAGTTCATTACTCTCACTCCATATTTGATTTGGCAAGTATATCCTCTTGTCCCAATAAAATGTGATGTATCATGACAAATCGAAATCTCAAAGTAATTGTATAGAGATAGTAAATGTTATCCATCACTTGGATGTCACTTGTATCCACTAAAACCCTGGACCATCCCTTCCCTCTTATGTCCTCCATAACAATTTCTTTCATCCACGGGGAATATCTATCCTCTATAAACATCTTTTCTTGCACATAACCTACACTGATATTAAAATATCTAACTAGAATTACTTCTCCCACTTGTAAAAGATCTCAAATATCCATTACTAGATACATAGCACGGTCAAGATCTTGAAATATGTGTGACATATTATACACTGGAGAGTAAAGAGGGGAAAATTAACAAGCAACTATGAAAATAGTTTCCTAGCTTCTATTCACTTCAAGCCATAATTTGTCTATTACTATCAAATTCGATGACAAATATTTTATTTTCATAACATTTACATATAAAATAAGCCACAACCCAAGTGGCCTTCCCCCGAATAACCTTCCTCTAGTATTATCTTGAGATTTTGCATATTCTATTTATAAAATGCTTGTATGTCATTGTATTTCCCCACATTCATACTCGTAAATTTCTAGAACAAAGAACACATCAAGATTATCTAAAAAAGATTGTAAAACATCTTTTTTCCACTGAAAATTCCACATTATATTGATAATAATATAATCTTTTTACAATATCAGAAACATCACTAACAAAGACGTCCCATATATGGACAGTCCAGTACATAGAAAGGCAGCCATGTAGTCCAGACCAAAGACCAAAAAACTGACTAGATCCATCATCTTCAGCATAACGGCAAAAAACTATGATCAGGGCTAGGCTCCTCTATCAAAGAGGAAAACAAAATAATACTAAGGCTTGCCCCAAAAAAGAACATGGACAAAGAAAGACCCCAAGAAATTCAATATATATTTATGAAAAGGGTAGGGCCCTCATGGCCATCAACCCATTGACTATAGGCAATTCTTCCTCAGCTACTGTAAAGAGCCTTTTTTGAAAGGCAATCAGCTTCTTTGTTTTCTTCCCTATAAATGTGTGCAAAGGAGATAGACCTGAAAAGTAGGATGAGTTCATCTATTCTATCCTTCCAGCCATCAAGATTTTCCACCATTAGCACTCCTTTCCAATTAATCCAATCAATGACTATCTTGGAATCCCCCAAAACATGGAAATCATAAACTGTGAGTCTAGCAGCAAGAGTTATTGTAGCCCAAGCTCTCATAAGCTCGGCTTTGGAATTTGTTCCTTTTCCACAATTTAGGATCCATCTGTATTCTCTATGGTCATCAAGCTTTATGACACCACCAAACCCACTAAGAAGACCATTTTGTTGAGCAGGCCCATCAAACCAAGCAAGAGATTTGTCTTCAGGAAGAGTTGTAGGAGTAAACTTTTGAATACGAACTTTTTGAAATTTCTTTATAACGCCCAAAGCTCCTTGGGAAAGATAAACAATTCTCTGCAATGAAGACGTCCTTTCCTCAAAGATAGACTTATTCTGGTCTATCCAAATGTACCAGCATATATAGGCCGGAAGAGGATGTATAATAGAATTCTAAGATGCCCAATTTTGGAAGCATTCATTCACCGTTAAGTCGTTCCATCCATTAGAAAGATTTAAAGCCTTTTTAACTTCCTCCCAAACTAATATAGTAAAGGAACAGTTTACAAATATATGTTTTGTTGATTCTCTTTTATTTTTGCACAGAATACATATACCTAGCCCCTTCCATCCTCTCTTCTGCAAATTTTTCCAGGATAATATCTTGTTTTCAGCTAAAAGCCAAACGAAAATATTTATCTTCAAAGGGCAGTCCCACTTCTAGAATTTTCTCCTCCATCCACCTAGTTTGAATTTCCACAGTTTATTGGACAAGGCTTCATAAAAAAATTTAACGAAAATATGTCCAGACAAATCACCCCCTGTCCAAATCAACTTGTCTTGTTTATCCACTAAAGAAATACCAGAGTCAATCAAGCTCTACATGTAGTTATCCCATTCCACTACAATATTCTCTTCCAACCCCAACTCAACACTGTTAATCCAGCTTGAACCAACCGTTCTCCCAATCATCCTTTGTCTCGCTTGATATAATATATGTATATCCTTTTGATTTAGTCGATTCACCAGTTCCTGAGACAAAAAGGCATCCTGTCATAGACCTGATATAACATCTTTCCCGACTATAATTGAGTGTCTCGAGCCCGGCTTCCAAGCCATCCATTGAAGAATGATAGGCAATGTGTTTCGTGTATTTTTCCATGACTGAGATCCATAAGAATGGACTGAATCCTCCGATCATAACCATGTCGGGACTAATCCATGTGGGAAGTATTTTTCCTTTCACACCCTTTTCCAATTACTTGGTTTCATCAGAGCTCTCCACAAGGTGTTTGAAGCCAAAGCTTTGTAGAAGACAAAAATATTCTGAAGGCCCCAGCCTCCATAATGTTTGGGTCTTGCTATGGATTTCCAACTGCATAAATGATACCTATGCTTGAAATTGTTTCATGACCAAAGGAAAGAGATGCTCGTCTTGCGAATCCTATGAAGAAAAGTAATTGAAATATGTGCAAGAGCCATCCAGTAGATAGGTTGGCTCTCTAAGACCACCTTTATCAAAACAAAACGTCCCCCAAGGGACAATCGTATGTTACACCAGTTTGTTATCCTAGTCTCGAACTTGTCGATTAGCCATTGCCAATCCTCTGATTTATAACTACCTGGTGTCAACACATACCCCGGATATTTAAAACCCAATGCAAGCTCTTTACAGGAAAAAAGAAGAATGTCTTGTATAGACTGAAGAGTTTTTAGAGAGACCCCCGAGTGTAGAAAGACAGACTTTTGAGCATTTATCACGAGGCTCGAGGCACAACAAAATACTTGTAGAATAAATTGCATTTTCTCCCACTCCGTTGGCGACGCTCTTGTCATAATTAGAATATCATCAACAAATAATAGATGAAGAACCTTAATCAATCTGGAGACCTTAATTCCAGAAAGAGTACCTTCAGTTTGTGTTTTTTTTAGATCAAGACTAAGACCTTCCATAACCATGATGAAAAGTAGGGGTGAGAGTGGGCAAACTTGTCTAAGTCCTCTATTGCTTTTGAAAAAAATAGAAGCCTCCCCATTAATCAAAATTGCATAATTTGTAGAGGAAACGCAAACCATAATCCAATTGGTAGTTGGAAGACCGAAACCACACTGTAGCAGAATTAACCTTAGAAAATCCCAATTGGTACAATCATAAGCCTTTTTTAAATCGAGTTTCAGAATTATGGCTTGTAGTTTTTTACTTTTAATATTGTGTAAACACTCTTGAGCAGTACCAATAGCATCGAGAATTCGCCTACCTTTAAGAAAACCCAACTGCTCTTCTCATAGTGATCTCGACAAAATTGGTCTAATTCTCTTTGCAATCACTTTTGCAATTATCTTGTAGCATAAATTGCATAGAGCTATAGGATGAAAATCACTAAACGCTAAGGGATTATTCACTTTGGGAATCAAGGCTAGAAAAGTTGAATTAATCGAACTGATAACCTCCCCTCTAATTCTTGTTTCTTCAACCATATGTAATAAATCTTGTCCAACCAAATCGAAAAAGGATAAGAAGAACTCAACAGTCCATCCATCTGGGTCGGGACTTTTGTCCTTAGCAAAACCCCTTAGAATCTCATAAATTTCATCCTTTGAAACAACCTTTTCCAATGAGATTAATTCATCCTCCTGCACAAATATTGGGAACAACCTCACAGAGTTGATTTGATCTTCAATAGTATTCTGACCTGTATCACTAAAGAAAGATTTGAAATAATTTATTGCTTCTTTCTTGATGTCTTGTTGCCCCGTATGTATGCCCCCGTGTCATCCTTTATCTCCCAGATATATTTTTTATTTCTCCTATAGCTAGAAAAATAGTGAAAGAACTTAGTGTTCTTATCACCACTTTTAATCCATATCGCTCGACTCTTATGTCGCCACCTTTCTTCCTCTGCCAGCGATAACTTCTTCCTATCTGCTTCAAGTTCGAACACAGTATGACCATTGTTTTCAGAACAAAAGTTGTGTATCATCTATTCATATCTATTTTCGAGTGCCTCTTCAATATTATCCAAGTCCAACATATCCCGAAGATGCTTCTCCTTAGCCCATAGTTTAACACGTGCTTTTAAAGAAGTGAGTTTCCCAACTAGTCTTCGTTGAGCACCTGTAATATGATGTAGACCCGGATCATTCCAAACATCCCTTACCAACTTCGCAAAGGAATCCTCACCAATCCATATAGGGTTTAGTTTGAACGGATAAGCAACCGTTGGAATCGCCAAACCAAACTCAAGGAAAACCGGAGCGTGATCAGACAAGGAAGGAAATTGTACCCAAGTCCTATACCTCAGAGTAGAAGCAATGAGATCCTCATCTACATAAATCTGGTCGAGTCGTTTTGTTATAATGTCATCCCCAGACTGGCCATTCTTCCATGTAGGTACAATCTCTGCAGGAGCAACATCCACTAAGGAGTTTTTTAAAAAGAGAGATTTGAAAAAACTGGCCAAAGAGTCTTGTAATGTTGTATGTCCCCAAACCTCCGCAGAAGAAGTAGTGAAATTCATATCTCCAGCAATAATAAGATCCTATGATCGAAAATACATGCAGCGTCCACATAATCCCAGAAAGATTTTTGATCCTGACTGTAAACATTCAAAAGTGATATCTTTATGTTGTCCAGTAGGGAGTGTCCTGACAAAAAAATACGACCACTTCTTAGATAGGGGTCTAGAGAAAAAAAAAATTGGATCCCAAGAAGCAAGTAATCCACCAGATGTCCCCACAACATTAACAACACATATCATCCATTCGGGCATGAGGTTATTCATAAAAAACCTTGCTTTATCCACAACCACCATTGTTTCTTGCAAGAAGATAATATTTAGAGAATTTTTTGTCAAAAGTCTACGAAGGGAGGCTTGTTTCATGGGTCCTCCTACCCCTCTGATAATGAGGGAAACTAGGATCATGATTTATCCCTTGCGAGGGATTCCATGCCTCTAAGCACCCCAAGATCGGTAGAAGTATTAAGAACTGAATTTGAAGTGGTGTTGGTAGACCCCGTCTTCCTCCGGGCACTTCTTGTTTTAATTGGCGAGACTTCGAACCCCAATCCCCTTGACCACGCTGGGTCATAAACAATATGGGGTCCCTTCCCTTGACTATTAATAGAATTCCCTATAGTTGACGACCTATCCACAGGAGTAGAGCCCAAAAATGTCGGTATCAGTAAAGGGTTAGAATCTCTATTCATGGAAGGAATTAAATCTGTAATCATTCTATCCAAGGTAGTGTCACTGAGAGCCAATTCAGAATAACCAGGAGCATTAAAGTATCATCCTCAATCCCATTACAACTAAAATAAATGGAAGTTACCCTATCAGTAGGCAAAACCTCACAAGGACTCGGAGGACTATCCCCACCCAAAGCAGATTTCTCAAGATTAGTGTAAAAATTATTTTCAGTTTCTAGAACCGACCTTTGAGACTGGTCTGGGAAAAGGATAGAATTTAAGTGGTCGCACTCCCAAGATGATAACGAAAAGTAAAGTTTAGGACAAAAATGTTTCAACTTACCAACAAAAGTCGTGTCCAAAGCTGCAGGACTTTCCTCGGAGCAAAGTCCTGGATAATCCAATGAATCTTGAGCATCCTCCAGTGGAGTGACATTGTCACCAAGTAAGTCATCCACTCTGTCATCGTCTGGCAGGGAGACAAAGGTATTCGTACACTCCTTTCTCAAATGATCGGTCCTCCTACAGAGAGAACAATAGAATGGAAGACCTAAATAGTCCAAACGTTGCACAAACAAGAGACCCTGCCATTCAATCTCAAGAACTTCCAGATTTTTAAAAAATGTCCAATGGCATTCCCAACCACTTTCAGTGCTTTTAAGTTCCACATCTGTAATGGGAGGCTCGAGAGGAACACCCAAATATGTCGGAAGCTAAAATATTGTGTTGTTGGATTAAATCTTAGACGCCACCTTTTAAGTATTAAACTACCACCATCGAAACTCCAAAAATTGTTTAGAACCATATCTGAATCGTCTGGACACTTGAAAACAAAGCCCGACCAGCCTCTCGGCAACAAGAGCACCTTAGGGGAATATCCTAGCAAGGGTAACCAGTTCTTAAGCACCAACTCATCCAGAGAAGTGACACAACGTGACTGATAAGTCATTCTCCCATCTAATGCACAGAGCGCCAAATGACAAGATTCTTCAAGACCAATATCCATACCCATAACCAGCTCCCGTTTCGTTCTTTTTGGTTTCCACACCTTCACTGTGCGTTTAACTCGTCTCTTATGCTCTATCCGGCCACCTCTAACTTCATCAAAACCTTTATCAGAATTGGCAACCTTCAAAATACCCTTCGTCAACCCTCCTAACCCCTGCGTCTTCTCAGCAGGTTGAGAACCCATAGAAGATCCGACTGGAAGCTCTGTAACGTCTTTCAAAGAACAATTCCTCAAGGAGTTTACAAGTTGGTGCAAAAGACTAGGTTTGCAAGGTAGAGTAGAAGGGAAGGCTCCCACAATCAACTCAACATTAATACACTCAACAGGGTGACAGATTGGGTTATTAAGTTTGCTAGATGCATCCACCGAAGTGAATAACCCTGCCCTCTCCCAATGCTCCTTGTCAGCCGCACTCGTGAGTGTGCTAACTTCACTTTCCATTAGAAGGAGAACTTGGAAGCCATAGAAAGCTCCACCGTTATAAACAGTTAAGAAACATAAACAAATATGTCTCGTCAGTGTTATGTCATTCTGAGATTTGGGAAGAGGGTATTATATGACAAGACAAAAGCCAGGTCCATAGTCAAAGATCCTGCTAGTTGGCTTGCACCTCCGTCTCTACACTAAGGACTAAACTAGAGAAACTCTCTGGATTGAAAAATCGTGGGTCATGTACATTAAAGCTCTAGATCCCTTTACCCACTCCAACTTCGTCATATGTAGAGCACACGAAGACATTCCAACTTCCAAATGCGCCTTTCTCCTTCCCGCTCAACTTTCAGCATCCATTTTGACTCTGGTTCAACTCTGCAAAGGAAACTATCGAGGGATGAGTTCATGCTCCCCAAATCCGTTGCGACATCGTCGTGGAACCTACAACTATGGTTCCCCGAGAATTTGAAAAACATCTTCCCGCTCATTCCGCATTTGTGGAAAAATATTCTACTTACATTGCTCTTGAGCCATCATCATTATAAAAGTTGGTAGTTAGTAAAACATCTAACTTATCCACAAATAAACAATTAATGTTCCATGAAAAATCCTCCATTAAAAATCCTTACGATCTCTATTTCCTATGCTTCTCATTATGTCTCTTGACCTTAGTTTATTAATGATTATAAATGATCAATTATCATCATCACATTTTATTTTTTTTTATGGTCTCACACGTGAAGTTTTTCCAACTTCTTTTGTTGCCTTTACCTTCTCCTGTTCCACCTTTATTTTAATAAATTTCTCCTCCATTAGGTCTTCATTTATCCAAATAGTTTTCCCTTTAACATAATGGTTATGGTTTAGTACTTCATTTCATGAGGCCATAGCTTGGAACTTCACAATCACATGGCTTCAAAAATTATATGTTATTTCTAGCACTTCAATGTGCATAGTGTGCCTCTAAAATTTGCGGTCTTTTCTAGAATATGTTCTTCTTCTTTTTCTCTTAATTCTTAAGTTTATGGATTTTGTCTATTTCTGTTGTTCTTCTTTGATGATGTTAGTGATAAATTTGTATGTATCTTTGTTCTTGATTTGTACTTTCTCTTTTTATTACCTTGATTCGTTCTTTGTTTTTACTAGCTTAATGCTAGTTATTAAATCCTATTTTTGTTTGGCTCATTTGAGGAAGGTGGAATATTTGATTAAGAAATAGTTAAATATAGGCTTGCATGAATGTGACAGTGAATCTAAGGAATGATTATTACATGGTTCTCCCATTCTCATCTTAGAAAGTTTACAATTCTTCATCATCTTCTATCGTATCGTCATCATGCTTTATATTGAACTCTTTAAATGCTCCCCTCCCATGCGATTGGTGCAAATGGAATCCATGTAGATGTATTTTTTGGTTGTCTCGAAGCTAATGGAACCATTAGTTGTTGGTTTCGTGCTTGTGGTTGAATATGAGGTGAATTTTGTTGTTCCAATATTGTCGCCTCTTGAAGAATCCCATTTATTGACATTATCTTTAGCTTCCATTTCAATCAAGTTGTCATTTCCATGTTTGTTTCTAATGGATTTGAAAAGTTAATCCTAATCAAATCATTAGTTCTCTGCACTACATACTAAAATCCTTTTTTATCCCCTTTGTCTTTAAAAATCAAAGGAATATAATAAAGTTCTCTACAACTTTGTGAGAGAACTAACTAATCACAATTCCACTCCAAAATCTAATATTGACCAATAATAACATGGACATGGTACAACCATATGAATGGAAGTTGAATGAGGGAGATATAATAAAGTTCTCTACAACTTTGTGGGAGAGCTAACGAATCACAATTCCACTCCAAAATCTAATATTGACCAATAATAACATGGACATGGTACAACCATATGAATGGAAGTTGAATGAGGGAGGGGGGGAATTTTAAGAATCCATATTAAAATCCCTTTTTATCTCCTTTACCTTTAAAAATCAAAGGAATATAATAGAGTTCTCTACAACTTTGCGGGAGAGCTAACGAATCACAATTTCACTCCAAAATCCAATATTGACCAATAATAATATGAACACGGTACAACCATATGAATGGAAGTTGAATGAGGGAGAGGGAAAACTTTAAGAATCCATACTTATCTTAAAGTGTATAAACTTTGACAAATCATACTAATTCTTAAAATATCAACCATAAAAAATTTGACAATATTTTTGTAAAAATATTCAAATTTCTAAAATTTTAAAATTTTAGTGATCTTTAGAGTAAAAGAATTTTGTCCTATAAAATTTAAAAAAAAAAATTCTAAAACAAAAAATAAAAATAAAAATTTGAATCTATACCCCTTCAAACCAATACCTAAAAAACCAATACCTAAAACCGACACCTAAATCAATTTAACCATCTTAACTTGGACAACTAAATCAAACTAAATCAAATTGCATTAAAAGTTTATATTAGTTATATAATAATAATAATATATTTTAATATTTCTACATAATGAATTCCCTTAAAAAAAAAAAAAGTTGGGATATGACATTTTCTAAGTTTGTTTCAATATTGACATCGACTTTAAATATTGATACAATACATCTACCTAAAACATGAACATGATATATTTGTTTAAACACTATATTTTAATCTTAATTATTATCACATCTACCTAAAACATGAACATGATAGATTTGTTTAAACACTATATTTTAATCTTAATTATTATCATGTTATGAGGCACATTTTACTATTTAGTTAAGGGGAGATGTGTCATGAGTGAATATAATGAATTAACATCATATCAATATTTTGCATTAAGAGACCCATCTTATTTGCATTAAGAGACCCATTTTATAATGCAGTGTGGAGATGTATCACGAGTAAGTTAATATAATGAACTTACATTATATCAATAGTTTATATGAAGAGAGACATTTTATAATGTAGTATGGAGATGAGATGTATTATGTGTGAGTGAATATAATGAACTGACATTATATCAATATTTATATCAAGAGACACATTTTATAATGCAGTATGGGAGATGTAGCATGAGTGAGTGCAAATTATATTTATAGATTTTTATGATACATTTTATAATGCAATATGGGAGATGTATAATGAGTGAGTGCAATTTATATTTACATTATATCAATATTTATATAGGGAGATACATTTTATAATGCAGTATGGGAGATGTATCATGAGTGAGTGGGAGATGTATCATGAGTGAGTGCAATTTATATTTACAAATTTTTAAACTATAACAATATATTTTAATTATAATCAATATATATATCCATTATAATCTCATCTTTACCAATAATCAAATTATGATTGTCATTGGAGATTTGAACTCATACTTTAAAATTCTTTATGAATCTTCCAATGTTTTAAATAACAACCAAATGATATTAACAACACATGGTGCCTTCACATAAGAAGAAATTGAGTTCCAAGTCAAATGTATTGCAAAGAGAAAATATAAAGACATCAAGGGATATCATACATAAATTTTAAAAATCTATATATATATATATATATATATATATTCATTAATTCTATATTCTTATTCTTAATTCTATATTCTATATTAATTCTATATA
>ML795573.1:182882-201470 GCA_009831015.1 Picea engelmannii | reverse complement strand
TTCAATCTAGCAATTAAGTGGAGATTTCCTAAGATTTGCACAAACGGCCTTAATAATTCTATTTTTAGAAGTAGTGACAAAAACAACCCCTCCAATTGTGGGATGATCATGATTAGTCATCTTATGCCTAAGTTGTATGATGAGAAGATTAGCACGTGGATAGAAAACCATCATAAGAGAACTAAAGGATAGGCTAGTTTTTGAAGTTATCACTTGACTTTAGATCATTTATTTACTCTTAGTATTATATCCAAAGAGTGTTGAAATAACAAAGACAATATCGTATGTTTTTTCGTTGACTTCAAAAAATATTTGGATATAATTCCTAGAAATAAGCTTTCAAAGAGACTGGAAAATGTTGTGGTCCCCTTTGAGTTGAGAGCTACAATGATAAGGATATATGAGAGAGTCATTACCAAATTTAGAAACAATGATGGTTGGTAAAAATAAATTAGTTGTGATATATGGATCAAGCAAGGATGTACTTTGTCCCATACTCTTTTTGGTATTTATATAGACAAGTTATAANCAATGATAAGGATATATGAGAGAGTCATTACCAAATTTAGAAACAATGATGGTTGGTAAAAATAAATTAGTTGTGATATATGGATCAAGCAAGGATGTACTTTGTCCCATACTCTTTTTGGTATTTATATAGACAAGTTATAATCTTCCCTAGAGGAAGTAGGGTGTGCATGCACAAACCTCACGATGTTACTTGTCATGCTCCCCATGTATGCAAATGGCATTGTTTATTCAATAAAGAACCATTCTGACCTCCAAAAATAGCTTAATATTCTCAAAGATTTTGCAATAACTTTGGGATGACTATGAAAATTGATAAAAACAAACTAAATCTAGAAGTGTCACTTACCCAAGTTTTGTTTATCTTAACCACATATTGGACGAAGCCCCTTCATATAAGAATCTTGGAATCGACATCCCCATAAAATAAATTGGAACTATGATGTTCAAAAAAGAATCAGTGGATGTTGGAAAGTTTTTTTTGTTCTTGAAAACAATGGTAGAGAAGTTGAGTTATGGTTCTCTAGATTAAAAGAAGAAGAAAAAAAAGAGGAAGGAGAAGTTTGTTTTTGACAGCCTTGTTATCCCGAAGATTTGATATGGTTGTGAAGTATAAAGTTGTAGTATTACTAGGAAAACTTGGAGGAAAATTGAACGAATCTGAAAACAATTTATAATGCACAATATTAGAATTAAAAGTAATATGTCCTACGGTGTCCTTCTTTTAAAGGCATTCCTCCCACCCATGGAGAGCAGGATATGATAAGGTACTTATTGTACAAGTATAAGTTGGACAACATGATAAAATAGATACTTTCTATAGCATCTTCAAACATTGGTAAAAATTACTTGAGACTAAAGAGAGGGTGGAGTCAAGATGCTACTTATTGGCTCCATTAATGGGGAGTAGTAGAAGAGGATGCCCTTCAAAATATCGACACCATTAATAGTATTATGGTAACTAACTTAAAATCTATGGCGCTACAATGAGATTGGGTATAAGAAAAGACGATTTACTAGTACAAGAGGCCAATAACCCTAAGTTAGAAGATCAAAATTAAATCTCTATCATTGCTAGCTTCAAGAAGAAAATAAACATTGCAAAAAAATGAACAAATTCTCATGAGTTGCATAGTGAAACTAAAAGGTGGATAAGACCTAAAACACCTTGGGAAGAAATAATTTGTAAAGTTTGCAATTATAATAAGGTGGAATCTCTTGGAGTGTGCACCTTGCACAAAGATTATATCTCATTTTCAAAACATTTGTAATACCACTAATATATATATATATATATATATATATATATATATATATATTGTGTTAACCCATGGAAACCAGAGTGGGCTTGGTAATCTTATATGCAAACTATTTGATCGCTAAAACAACACAATAAAACACAATAATTATTTTTTTTGTATACATGTCTAGTAAAGCAATATTGGTCTTGATGGATGCTAACATCATCATCAACGTCGTCATCGTCATCAATGTCGTAGTCATTATCGTCGTCGTAGGCCTACTACAAATAGTTGTAGTGAGCTTTTGGCTACAAAGCTACTCCTTCTCTTGGCAAAGGAAAGAAGTTATCTCTCATATAAACGTGTATGGAGACTCCAAGCTTATTATCCAATGCATCAATGGCTCATCAACTCTTCACAACTACTCTTTGCAATTGGTTTTTCAGCATGTCCAATGAAATATTTCATGGCTCTCTCACACCTATTTTTCCCATGTGTGCAACAGACAACCAAGAAGCATATTGCCTCTCAAAGATTGGACTAGAGATGGATAAAGGCCTCTAGAATATCACTAAAAAGTTTGCGAAAATCACTTCTGAATATTATCACAAGCCCTGGTGAACAATAGGATTTATTTCATTTTGACATGGTATCCTTTGTTATATATTGACTATATAACAGACACAATAACACACTATTCTGACTTTACATAACAGTTTACAGAGAATTACAACCAACGAAAGTCATACATATATAGAATAATATGATCACAGGATGAATCTCTTTGTATTTTCTAGTATTGGTTATATGTATCAGTCAGAAACCTCAAAGTCCAACTTGGACAATTTTGGAAGAGCATGCAGAGAACAAGGAACAAGAGGGAGAATTGATTTGGAGCTTTCAAATTTTGACTGTAATTTGAGCAGAGAAAACCCAAGAACTCGACCTGAGAAAGAGGGTTGCAAATGTGATGTATGTTGGGCAAAGGAAGTAGCACTGAGAGGGGGGGGGTGTTGAAGGACTGTAGAGATGGTGAAAAGACTCTGTGTGCACTTGAATATAGCTAGAGAGACATCTGAGAGATTCGTGGAGGCCTTAGGATAGGTGGACCATAAGGAATTTCTATTGTATTGTTGATGGTGAAGGAGAGTGGCCTTCACTTTCCTACATCTTCCCGAGAGAGATATTTGAGCTTCCTTGATCCAGGTGGATATTGGTGGCCACCCACCTATTCCAACTGGCTCCTCTTGACAGTTTTAGTTCAGCACGTTCTTCTGTACTTCTTTGTAATTGTGGGTTCTGAACTTTCAGGGTTGTCTGAAGCCCTACACATCTTCTAGGTGGAGATTGGTGGTCGCCCACCTAATCCAACTGGCTTATTTTGGAAGTTTTCATGTCAGTACATCTTTTTGTACTTCCACGACCATTTTGTGTCCCTAAACGGTGTTTTTTGGCTTGCCACAGTCAAACTATGAACAAAGTTAGAGTTTGATGACATAATGTGTAGTTCTCAAAAATACCTTTCCAACGGGCTATCATGCACCTAAAACGGAGTTTGTATGCAAAATTTACGACCCCGACAAGTTGAGGTACCAACTTACCCATCGAGGCCCACATAACTTTTGGTGTTTCATCTCCTAGGGTTAGGTTTTTGGATGTCTAGGGTTTTGGCATTCACGAGTAACGCTAAAAAGGCATCTTAAGCCTCATTGTAATCATACTGCTCAGACGTATTTGTGTAGCAACCACATCTCTTCTCAGAGATAGCTACCACCATTCAAGCAAGTTGTTTCAGTTCTGCAGTTTTACAGTTTCAACCTATTTTATTTATTCAATAGAAGTTATTGTTCCCTGGATATCTATTGTTGTTCTCTGTATCTTTGTGTTGTTGTATTCATTTTGTTCCGCACATAAATCTGGATTAGTGGTATCAGAGCGGTCTGTTCTTCATTTATTTTTATTCGTGCATGTCCCAGACAAGATCTGGGTACAATAAGTTGGGACTCGAACCAGTCGAGCCTTGCCAGATCGGTCGCGACGAGCCTGACAACAACCCATGGGGGACGAAAAGAAAGATTATGGAGCAGAATATCCTTTTAAAATGTTTCTTGAGGAAGCCCTTGCGCAACAAAGGAACGAAATGATGGACAACTTTGCACAGATCCTTCGGAGGCTACCCACAAGAGATGCATCTTCATCAAGCGGCCATGCAACCCCCTTCAAGGTACATGCAAACTTTGATATTCCATTATTTGAAAGACTAATAGATGTGGATGCTATAGATAAATGACCAAATCTGCTCGAAGGGTATTTTTGGGTCCACAATTTCTTCAATAGGGAAAATATTACTTTTGCACTCCTCAAGATCGTCCCCCATGTTAAGGACTTGTGGGATACTTACTCTGAGAAAAGGGCCATAGAGGAATTTGTAATATTTAAAGTCACCCCCACATGGTATTCCTTCAGGGATGTCATTAAAGAACAATACTATCATGTTGGAAGCTACGAGGACCAGTACACACGATGGACCACCCTATGTCAGGAAAGGGACCAGACAATACCATATTTCACCAATATTTTCCATACCCTGCTCACCAAATTGGGTATGTAAGACTCTGAATGACATCTAGAGCTCAAATACCGCGGTCGTTTGCATAGATACATTCAAATAGAAATGGAGTTTTTGGACATCACATCATTGGGTACAACTTATAGATATGTTGTCAAGATTGAGCATAAATTTAAGCAGAAGAGGCGAGAGTTTGGATCTACAAACTCCTCACAGTCGAAGCAAGGCAAAGGCAACCCCAACCCACAAAAAAAGGGACAAAGGAAAGATGTCCACTCTCGGGACAACCAGTCCAAGCCGCAACAGAAGAAGGGTGATGAGAATTCGAAGAAGGACACGGGAAAATGGTGGGAATACCATAAAATCCCTTGGAACAACATTAAAGAATGTCGCTCCAAGTAGTCACTAGAGGCTGAGTTGAAATCTTCCAAGTCAGAGGCAGATTCTGACTTTGAATCAAATCCAGAATGAGGGAAGCGGATTATCGATGTTGAACCTAGTGCCACAGTTGTTACCACCAAAGTCCAACCAAGCGAACTAAAAAAACCAGAGGAAGGGGAACACCTCTTTCATTCACAGATGTGTGTAAAGGGGGCTCTGCTTCATTTCATTATTGATAGCACCAATCAAAAGAACCTAATCTTAGTAGAGGTCGTCGGGCGGTTAGACCTGCCGACGACACCATACTCGCAGCCCTACACCATCGGCTTACTTCGCCAAGGAAGAGATCTCCATGTCATCCAACAATGTCGTCTTCCCTGCGACATCAAGCCCTTCAAAGACAAGGTATTGTGTGATATTGCTCCCCTTGAGGTTTGTGATGTTCTTTTAGGACAACCATATTTGTGGAAGCGACATGTTGTGTATGAGTCCAGACCCCGTAGTGTTATTATTACTTTGGGTAGACAATTATACATGATACTAGAGGTAACACCGCCTACTGCTATTTCTTTAATCTCTGCTAAGTAATGTAGTAAGTTCATCTCACAGACCGGGAAGTTCGTCTTCTTTGTGATCCGTGCTCACATTAAGCAAAAGGTCACCGCCACATCCGTGGCCTCTACAGAGAGCCTCTCTTTGCAACAGAAGTAAGTGGATGGGATCATGGAAGAGTACAAAGACATCTTCTCCTCACCCACCGAGGTACCGACACATTGCCAAGTCAAGCATCCAATTGATCTAACCCCCGATGCACCTCTTCCTAATGGACCAATATATTGTCTCTCATCGATGGAAAATGACGAAATCAAGCGTCAGATCTAAGACTTTGCTTCAAAAGGGGCACATCATACCCAACTCTTCCCCTTGCGGAAGCCCGATTGTACTAGTGTAGAAGAAAAATTGGACCTGGCGGCTCTGCATTGATTACAGATCAGTAAACAAAATCACAGTCAAGAATCGGTACCCAATTCCCTGAATTGATGACCTTCTTGACCAACTCAAGGGGGCACATTTCTTTAGCAATATTGACCTAAAGTCTGGCTACCACCAGGTTCCCATTGAACCAACTGAATTATAGAAGACAACTTTCGAATCTAAATAAGGTCTCTTCGAATGGTTGGTCATGCCCTTTGGCATAACAAATGCACTAACCACTTTCACGAGGTTGATGGATGATGTATTGAGACCCTTCACAAACTCTTTTGTGGTGGTATATTTGGATGACATCCTCATCTTCAACAGAACTTGGGAGGAGCACATGCAGCATATTCAGTAGGTTTTGAGCACTCTGCGGAATAACAAGCTATATGCCAACTTAGAAAAATGCTCCTTTGGCATGAACAAGGTCCAATACTTGAGCTACATTGTTGATGAGCATGGGGTACATGTGGATCCAACTAAGATCCAAGTCATTTGTGTTTGGCCAACCCCAACCACACTAACAGAGCTTCAGAGCTTCTTGGGACTTGCCAACTTCTACCGACGGTTCATGTTGGGATTCTCCGATATTGCATGGGCCCTCAACCAAGTGACCAAGGGCGGTGGTAGAGAAACGTTCACGTGGGGGAAGGCACAACAATGAGCATTTGACGATCTAAAGCATCACTTGTGCTCGGCTCCAATACTCTCCTTGCCCGATATGCAACAACTGTTCGATATTGAGACTGATGCATTTGACTATGCTGTAGGCACAATTCTTACTCAACATGGTCATCTTGTAGCATACCACAGTGAGACACTCTCAGATATTGTCCAGAAATACCTCACCTATGACAAGGAAATGTGTTCCATTGTACAAGCCTGTCGTCAATGGAAACATTACATTCTGGGAAAGGAGACAATCATCGACAATGATCACAAGCCTTTGCAGTTCATACAAACACAGGGTAAGTTACAAAACGACCGCCATCAAAAGTGGTCCACCTACCTGCAACAGTTCCATATCAACATCAAGTATAAGACATGGAGCACAAATCATGTCGTTGACTGCCTCAGTCGTCCTCCCATGGTGGCACTCACCACTACGCTCCATTCCTGTGGGAAAGAGGCATCTTAGTAGCCCCAACTTTATCAACAAGATCTAAACTTCACCACCACCTATAAGCTCTTGGGTATAGGCGCGAATGTCACCGATTTTCACATTTAGGACAGATTGTTATGCCATTTGGTCCATCTATGTGTTCCTGCAAGCGAGCGTGAAAAGATGATTTGGGAGGCTCACTACAGTCGGATGGCAGGACATTTTGGAGTGGAGAAAACTATGGTCGTTCTACAGAAACATTTTTATTGGCCAAAACTTCGACAGGACGTCAACAAGTATATCGGATCTTGCACTTCATGTTCCATTGTCAAGCTAAACATCAAGAAGAAAAGCTTATACATCACTCTTCCTATTCCCAAGAGGTCTTGGGAATCCATCTCGATGGATTACATGTCTGGCCTTTCATCCACCAACCAAGGAAATAATTGTGTATTTGTGGTGGTTGTTTGGTTTTCGAAGATGGCCATTCTGACAACCTGCAAGAAGAGCATCACAGTGGCAGATATTGCTAAGCTCTTCTTCGAATGTGTGTGGGTCCATTTTGGGATACCACAAACCATCATCTCAGATTGGTACAGTCGGTTCCTCAACACATTTTGGTCATGTCTCTGGTTACTGTTGGACACTAAGCTCACTAAATCCATTGATTTCCACCCTTAAACCGATGGCTAGACAAAGGTCGTCAATCAGATGAATGTGCACATCCTAGGCATGTACAACTCTAAGAATCTATGTACATGGGATGCGAGTCTTCCCTATGTTCAACATAGCTACAACAGGGCTCTCCATAGCTCCACCAACCATAGCCCATTTCAGGTGGGACTGGGATTCTAACCCTTGTGTCCCATTGATGTTGCACTACCTCTTACAACCACACATGCATAATCTTCCCATGTTCATTATAAGGCCGACAAAGCCACCAAATTCATTGAGCGGATTCATCACATCCACCAACATGTCCATGAGATTTTGTAGAAATTCGATGCTAAGTACAAGAAACGCCATGATCGACATCAAGTACTGCACCAGTTTCAGGTGGGAGACAAGGTATAGATTTATTTGCAGAAAGAGCGCCTTATAGGGGCCCATTGGAAGCTTCTCCCACTTCTCTATGGGCCTTACACTATCACCAAGGCTGTGGGTAGCAATGCTTTTGAGCTCAACACTCCACCCTTCCTTGGCTTGCACCAAGTGTTCAATGTGGACCTCTTTTGACCATATTTTCCACCATTATTAGACACCTCAAAGATCACAAAACATTTGACACCAACAAAGCTAAACCCTGACTACATGGAACATGCATCTACTGATCAGATAGTGGACACACAGGTCAAGGGCACTCGCCAACAGAGGATCCAGCTTTATCGGGTTGTCAAGGCAGAACAACTCCTACACCAACGCAAGTGGCTCACCCGAGGCCAAATTCAACAGAAGTTTCCTCACCTGATGGGGGCACTCAACACAATGAATACCATTGCTTCCTAAGGGGGGAGGACTGATCTAGGTGGATATTGGTGACCACCCACCTATTCCAACTGGCTCCTCTTAACAGTTTTATTTCAACACGTTCTTTTGTACTTCTTTGTAATTGTGGGTTCTACACTTTCGGGGTTGTCTGAAGCCCTACACATCTTCCAGGTGGAGTTTGGTGGCCGCCCACCTAATCCAACTGGCTTATTTTGGAAGCTTTCACGTCAGTACATCTTTATGTACTTCTAGGGTTGTTTTGGGGCTCTAAACAATGTTTTTTTGGCTTGCCACAATCAAACTGTAGACAAAGTCAGATTTTGACGACTTAATGTGTATTTCTTGAAAATACCTTTCCAACGGGCTATCACGCGCTTAAAACGAAGGTCGTATGCAAAAGTTACGACCCCGAGAGGTTGAGGTACCAACTTACCCATCAAGGTCCACATAACTTTTGGCATTTCATCTCCTAGGGTTAGGCTTTTGCATGTCTAGGGTTTTGGAATTCACGAGTAATGTTAAAAAGGCCTTTGAAGCCTCATTGTAATCATTATGCTTAGATAGATGCATGTAGCAACCACATCTCTTCTTAGAGATAGCTACCGCCATTCGAGCAAGTTGTTTCAGTTCTGAAGTTTTACAGTTTCAACCTCTTTTATTTATTCAATAGAAGTTATTGTTCATTGGATATTTGTTGTTGTTCTTTGTATTTGTGTGTTATTGTATCCAGTCTGTTATTCATTTCGTTCCTCTCATAAATCCGAATCATTCCTTGGTGGTATCATGGCCTGGAATGGGGGTGGCATGTTGTAGAAATTACAAGTAAAACAAAGCCTAACGTTAGCTGGAAAGGTGTGTTAGTTTTTGGGGTAGCTCAGACATGTACATCTGCATTGGTGGGGCCTAGCATGTGGAAGTGTCCGAGCGACGCTCTCTAGATCCTTAACTTTATAATTTCATTTATAAAGTTAAAGCGGCTTTTAATTAATGACTAAAGTGACTTTTTTATAAAATTGAGTGACTTAAATGATTTAAGTCATCTCAACGAGAGACTAAGTCACAAATGTCGATCTTGGGAAGGCAAGATCTAATCTTGACCGTTGAGATCTAGGGTTAGGGTTTTAGTCATTAAATAAATTATATAAGGAAATCTAAGGAGAGCGAGAGACACACATTGAATGAGAGAACATTTGGAGAGCTGAAGAGAGGAATAGTTTGCAACAAGAGGGGAAGAGGGCGCAAATCCCAAGGAAGGGAAGAGGCACAAATCCCAAGACAATGTGGACACATAAATCAAGGTGAAGATCATCATTTGCACAAAAGTCGAGATAGATTTCTTGGTGTATGTACATCAACGTATTATCAATTTGTACAACCGCTCGTATGAGGGTTTGTTGGACTATACAAGTCGCATTTATCTTTGGTTATTGTGTCATACAGATCATACTCTATTTGGTACAATTGGACACAAATTTCAAGGCATATCTTGAAGGTGGGGAGGTAGTACTGGCCATACATCAATTTATGAGCACGATTTTCAATGACGATACACATTTCTAAATGTTGTAATAATTGTTGTAAAATGTTTGAGTTCTTCTTGATGGGCAAAAAAATAAATTTTCTCATTTATTGGTTTTCCCTTCGGGGTTTTTCCAGGGGTATTTACCCAGAAATAACTGTGTCATACATGTGTGTTGTTTTAATATTTTGTTGTACATTTCGCTTATTAAAACTCAATGTATTTCTATTTGTAAATATTAGATTTGTGAACTTACTATTTTCGTAAATTAATCTAATAATGATTTATTGGAACTAGAAATCATTTTTGGGTTTTAAGGAAATTCAACATGGTATCAGAGCTGGGACTTTGAAGAGTGGCACCGAATACTTTGATACAACGATTTGTAGGGATTGTAGGGGTTTTTTTCAAAAAAAGGAAGGGAAAAGTATTGTTGGTTAGTTGGACGAGGATGGATATCAGATTGAGGTTTGAGGACAGGCTGAGTGAGGCTACAAATTTTATCCCATGGAAAGAGAAGATTGCGTTGTTGTTGGAGGAAAATGAAATATGGGACATTGTGGAGAAAACCCAGGTTTTTCCCACATATACAACGCTTTTGGTGGCCTTCAATAAGAAAAATGTGAAAACCAAAAGGATGCTCTTGGATGCCGTGAAGGACCATATCATACCTGATGTGTCCGGAAAGAAATATGCCTATGAGATGTGGGAGGCTCTGACAAAGCTTTATCAGAGTGGAAACCAAAACATGAATATGGTGTTGAGGGAGAAACTCAAGAGCACCAAGAAGTCTAAGACTGACACAGTGGCATCATATCTCACCAGGATATCACAATTTCGTGATGAGTTAACGATTGTTGGAGAGGAAGTTAAGGATGATGAACTTGTGAGGACAAATCTGAATGGGTTCTTAGAAAAGTGGGCTACGTTCGTGAAGGGAGTTGCGGCACAAGAACATATCCCTTTCTGGCAGAGGTTGTGGGATGACTTCTCTCAAGAGGAGGCTCTTCAAGGTAGTTAGGATAAGGGTGATGAAGACAAGGAGAATGTTGTTCTTCATGCGAAGAAGGGTATGAGAGATGGAAAGAAGGGCATGAACAAAGTGAAATACTTTGCATGTTATAAGACTGACCAATATGCAAGCCAATGTCCAAATAAGAAGAAGGGAAAGAAGGAGACACATGTAGCGACATTAACATCAACTAAGATCAATTATTTTGCTGAGAAGCTCAAGAATAAATTTTCTCTTGTGTCTTGTTTTTCAGACAATGGTAGTGCAGTGTTTGGGGACATTGGAACATGGGTTGTGGACAATGACTCATCTCGCCATATGATGATAATGAGGTCGATGTTCCTTATTGTTTTAGAGACAGACTCAAACAATCATGTGGGTTGTGGGACTATTACCATGCATGCAATGAAGGGGGTTGCATGTGTGAGATTCCAACTAGAGTTAGGAGGATCTCTGGAGGTGACAAAGGTGTTGTTTGTTCCAGAGCTGAAGCTAATCTTGCTCTCAGTATCAACTTTGGAGGATGAGGGATATGGATTTGTGTTCCAACGTGGACATGTGCTCATATATCCATAGGGAGCTACCTTGGATGCAACAACAATGCTTGGTGTCAGACATGAGAAGTTATACAGTTTGTTGGGATAGCCTATGTGTGAGTCCAAGGGGATCTTGGATTCGGGATCAATGTTAGTGACAGGTGGTTGTGAGGATACTTCCAATACTATTAGGAGTCTAAGTTGGTATGAGATGACACAGTTGGATTCTTAGGAGTGTGAGGAGATTCCTAAGGGCATAGTGAGAAGGAATAGGTCTTCAACACATGATCTAGTCTAGGTGGTAGGGAAGCTTTCTGATTCAAAGGGAGCAACTACAATAACAAATGGAGTGATGGAGGTGGAGACAGATCCAGGTGGAGGTTCCATAAGCACCTTACTCACTAAGAGGGAGTGTTAGTTTTTGGGGTAGCTCAGACAGGTACTTCCACATTGGTAGTGCCTAGCCTTGGGAAGTGTCCAAGAGACGTTCTCTAGATCCTTAAATTTATAATTGCATCTGAAAAGTTAAAGTGGCTTTTATTTCATGACTAAAGTGACTTTTTTTATAAATTTGAGTGACTTAAGTGATTTAAGTCATCTCAATGGTTGATTAAGGAACAACCGTCGATCTTGAGAAGGAAAGATCTAATCTTAATTGTTGAGATCTAGGGTTAGGGTTTTAGTCATTAAAAGAATTATAAAAAGAGATCCAAGGAGAGCGAGAGGCGCACATTGAATGAGAGAACATTTGGAGAGATGAAGAGAGGGAGAGTTTGCAGCAATAGGGGAAGAGGGCACAAATCCTAAGAAAGGGAAGATGCACAAATCCCAATACAATGTGGACACAAAAATCGAGGTGAAGATCAACATTGGCACACAAGTCGAGATATATTTCTTATTGTTCGTACAATAGCATATTATCAGTTTGTATAATCGCTCGTGTGAGGGTTTGTTGGACTGTACATGTCGTATTTATCTCTGGTTGCTGGGCCATACATGACTTACTCTGTTTGGTACAATTGGACATAGATTTGAAGGCAGATCTTGAAGGCGTGGAGGCCGTACAGGCCATACATCAATTTCTTAACACAATTTTCAATGTTGGTACATATTTCTAAATGTTGTAATAATTGTTGTAAAATTTTTGAGTTCTTCTCCATGGACAGAATAATAATTTTTCTCTCATCTACTAGTTTTCCCTTGGGGCTTTTTCTAGCGATATTTACCCAAACATATCCGTGTCAAACGTGTGTGTTGTTTTTGTATTCCGCTGTGCATTTCGTTTATTAAAACTCAATGTATTTCTATTCGTAAATTTCATATTTGTGAACTTACTATTTTCATAAATTAATTTGAGAATGATTTATTGGAACTAGAAATCATTTATGGGTTTTAAGGAAATTCAACAAGGTGCTCACCCTTAGTTGGTTGGTTTGGATAGCCTTATTTTGAAACAAATAAATCTCTCCTTGTGAATTTATTGTGCTTTGTAAGATACATGTCTTGGTGTAATTTGTATGAAATTGTATGGTTCACTGTGGAACTCTGAAAAGAATGAAATAAGTACACAGTTAGTGATCTATGCATGAATGGTATTTAATTACAGGTTAATATATCTTTGAAAATTGAGATGGAATGAATGAATGGATACATGTCTCATGTTTCTTGTATGCATAATAACCTATTTTCTGGTTATTTCCTCTTGGGAGTTAACACACTCATCATGCAATTTTAATGATAGACCTCGGTAAATAGCATGAAACCTGCGTGGTGAAATTTTGAGTTAATTGCTATGGAGGGTTGCTTGAGTATATAATTGTTGGGTTTGTGCTTTCAGGGACTTTTGACTTTCCCTTGGTTCCCAATTCTCACATTCCTTATTTCACTTGGTTGAGAACACATGGGTCTCTTGTGATATATCTTGAACAACAAGAGTGAGAGTCTGGTAGGCCTGAAAGAGTCTGAGTTACAGGATTATTTCCCTGGGCACATACTTTGTTTGAGATGCCTAAGTGTGTTCAGACTTCAACTTAAGAGATCCTTATGAAGCAGACCTTGTGACCAAATAAAATTGAAGAGAGGAGATTGCCTCATAGTCTTGTGCAAGGACTTGAATAGAGATCCAGTTGAAAAATCGGGAAGAGTTGAAATTGAGTGCATTTTCTTAAGTCTCAAGAAGAAACCTCGACCATCCATTAAGCAGCGAGGGTTTATCTCAACCGTCCATAAAGAGGATTTGGGGATAGGCTTGCAGGAAAAGCCTTGTGGGCAGGTAAATTCTCGCGGGGAATTTCGATGGTATAACAAAGGGTTAAGCCCGAAGGCATGAGGCTAGAGCCTTGCGGGCTACGGGTAAAGCAATGAGCCTGACAAGTGTGACACCCCAGTAGAACGAGTTCGCTAGCGTAAGTATGAGAATGACAAAATCCGTTGGATTAGCGAGAGACTAGATATGGACTGTCAGATCTGTTAGGCCTAATGGTCGGTTAAAAAATGTGCAGATTAGGGAGGCTATGAGGATATGGGTTGTCGATCAACACGTTTGCCAATCGTTTGATTCATTGGACATGCATGTTTCCTTGTGAGGGCCAAACGAAGAATGTTGTGTCAACAAATAATGATGTGCATGCCACGTCAGCTAGGTGACATGTGGAAACTTGTCATTGGGTGCACCTCAACAAGGACAAATGGGTTAGAGGCTGCCATGTGGCAGGTGACACATGGAAGAGGATAGGTGTCCTACCGTGGTGAGTTGGGACAATCAAAGGAGAAGCTTTTGGGTCGAGCACCTTCGAGTTTCGCAGATATTCAGACTTCTGATCTCAATCGTTCTGGACTGTTCGATCTATCAGGCGGGCACGTTGTCGTGGCCTACGGCCTGTGGAAGAATTGGTAGGCGAGTTAGTTCGGAATAGGCCGCAAGCGCAAGCCCAAATGAGAAGGAGTCGTCGATCGTGGATGGTCTAGGATCGTTAGATCTGTCGAGGTTACGTCATCCCCATTATCTATCATGCAGATTCAAAGGGACATAATGATCTAGACCGTCAGATTGAATGGATCTCCTTCAAATCTAAACATTTAATTTGTTTTGACCAAACCAAAATCCTAGCCTCATTACTCCATTCCTCTTCTCACATCATTCACAGAGCTCTGGAAACTGAAAAACATCCAAACAATTTTAACCATGATGATGGGTATAAACTCAACCAATCTTGGAAGCCTATCATTTATCGTCTTAGTCAACAAACCTAATTTGTTTTCCTTCATCCTCTGAAATTCCCCATCTTCTCATTTGTTTTTCTCTCCCCTAGCCTCTTATCCATGTCATCCTGTATCTTCATTTCTCTAATTTAAGGTCCCCCTTTCCCCCTCTTATTTTTTAATCATTTTTAATTAATTTAATGATTGTCGATTTCAATTCTACGCCAATCTTGTAACCATTACGTTTAATTCATCATTTTAATTATTTTTTTCATCATCTTATCATCTTTTTGATTTTCTTTTTATACATTATTATTACTTTTCATTAATTCACAATGGCTAATTTATAACGGCTAATATTTGTCCACTTTTCCAAATTATACCCAACGTTCTTATTAAATTGCCTTTATAAGCTTTCCTTAACACTCTTTTCAAACATCATTATTTCAATAGTCCTTGATGATAGGTGGAGGGTCCACTCAAAACCTTGAGCGTTTCATAAACTCCATACATAGTTTACTTCCATAAATCTAAATCAACATTACAAAGAACTCTGAAAACCTACAAGAATTGTGAAGAATGCCAAATAAAGAGAGGTAAAAGAGGTAAAATTATTGCCATGCCTCTTAACCATCCTTTTGTTGTGTTTCCATTTTGTAAAATGAGAGTTTGATTTTATTGGTTTGATCAAACCTCCTTCCTTATCATGTCTCAAATTCATTTTGTTGCCACACTAATTACTTTACTAGGTGGGCAAAAGTTGTCTTGTCTGAAAATACTAAAACACAACAAATGATTGCATTTATTGAAAATAATATCTTTTTCTCAATTTGGTTTGTAATTGACATCATAAATCACAATGTTTCTATTTTTTTTTATCAAAGGCTATCCGAGAGAAGATTATTGAAAATAACCTTTGTAAATACAATAGAAAACTAACTTTTACACTCTACAAAACTAGGGCAAGAACAATGATATATGTGGCCCCATCTTATCGTATACGGCTAAGAAAACATCACGTCTACCGAACCAGGTCTTCTTTGAGAGTTGCTTTTAAAGTTAGGATATTAAAGGTTGTTTATGCATGTTAGAGACATGATGCTTTTTTGGCCTTGGAAGAATACATAATATTCACATTACAATTTTTTTGAGTATGATTATACGGCTTGTTGTATGACTTGGTTCACGAAGACATCGGAAAGCATACCAAATTCTAGAAGTTATGGATTGGCTTTACACAATCACAAATGATGTGGGTAATTTTGCTTATAGGTTAAATGGTAATTATGAATGTTTATTTTCACATATATTAAATGGGTAAATGTTTATTTTGACATATTGTAAATGGTTATTTATCTTTTATAAAAAACATAATAGTATAAAAGAAATTTTATAATTATAAAAAATCAAATATTTCAAAATATAAAATAAAATGGAAATGAAAGAAGACCTCTAGAGTTTGTTACTTTTCTATGATTCATAATTTCAAATCTCAAGAAGTTATATTTATTTATGGAGAAATGGTAGGAGTTACGACTAGGTACTTGGTAATTGAGAAAGGTGGCTATGCATATTGGATTGTGGGAGCTAAACCATTTGGCTTCCCTAAAGCATGATACAAATCAAAATATGCCAATCAAATCCTATGATTGCAATTCACTATAATAAGTATATTATGTAATATTGTAGAACCATTGGGTGGTTATCCAATAAATGCATTGAGCTTTTAAGGTATAAATGAATTTTGCAATATTGCATAAGTGAGAACATCATTTCATCTTTTTGGCATTTGCATTAATATTGAGTATCTAAAAGTATTGCTTGAGCCTTTCAGGTATAAATGAATTTTGTAATATTACACAAGTGATAACATCCTTTCATCCTTTATGGAGCCACTTATAAAGAAAAATATGAATTGTACACCCACATTGCAATGGAACCTATTGTTTTTCCACAGTACTAAATCTTGGAGCTATGTGCATGTCTCAAATGAGCATTCTTCTTCTGCAACCATCTCCTCTATCAATTAAAAATTTTGTTGATCCTTTTAAATATAAATCATTTTGTTGTGAAAAATTCCTAAGAATGTTTTAGTAAATATATTTTTTATCTAGAAAAACACTATATTACAAATTTAACTAGATTTCCAAAATGCATAATGACAAGCATTTTAACAATCAAAATTTAACATTCACAAAAATGTAAATATTTAAAAATATATTAATAATTGACAATGAAACACCATATAAACAATTATAAAAAAAAATATAAATGGTACATCCACATTACTATGCCAATACATTTAGTATTTTTTCAATACACTAAATCTTGGAATTACACTCCATATTTAATTTACCTTAATTACATGTTATTCTATAACCATTTAATATCTAATAAATTGTATGTTATTGTAAAACTATTTAGTATCTAGTAAACATATTAATTGTTTGAATATAAATTAAACATTTTGAAAAATCATTTACTCTTTTACTTATAAAAAAATAATATTTTTTACTTAATTTTTTTTTAAAATTATTTGAATATAAATTAAACACTTTGAAAAATCAATTACTCTTTTAATTTAATTAATTTAATTGAAAAATTAAATTTCGAAAAAAGAATTTATTAAGAAAACCAAATTTAATGACAACATTATTATTTCTTTGGTGGGAAGAGACTCATGTCTGCCCAATTGCGTTTTAATTAATTTTAATTATCGAGTATACAAAGACCACTTAGGGCTTATACTCATTTAAGAGTCGATTGGAGTGATTTTGGCGGGATACAGTCGAAGAGCACATAAACAAGTGGGGTGTGGTGGCACTGTGATAGTGTGTGCAAGAGAATAGAGAAGAAGAGAAGCAGAAAGAGAGAGGAAAGCATGGCGACGGCAATGGGAGACGAAAATGCGGCCGACCCGGTGGAGGAATTCAACATATGGAAGAAGAACACTCCCTTCTTATACGATCTAGTGATAACTCATGCACTGGAATGGCCTTCCCTCACAGTCCAGTGGCTCCCCGACCGCCACCAATCACCCACGGCGGACTATTCCGTGCAGAAAATGATAGTGGGCACTCATACTTCCGAGGACGACCCCAATTATTTGATCATAGCAGAGGTCCAGATTCCCCTGCAACAATCTGAAGACAACAACATTGGAGGTTTTGAATCCACCGAAGCCAAGGTAGGCTTCCTGCATCATTTCCTCCCAACTTATTTGAAGTGGTATGGTTTGCTTCTACGGGAGTCAAATTCTTGACCTGTCATTCCATGCAGCTTTTTTCAAAGTTTTGATGATGTTTGCTACATATCCTAACTTCTCTATATCTCCATCTGCATGGTTATTAGTGGTTGTGTAATGTCTCTTTGCTAGAAAATAAATACAGCTTTGACAGTTGAGAAGAGAAATAATGGAACGCAATAACAAATACACAGATAGGAGAGAATACCTGCCAATATGACAGATCTATTGGTCAAAGACTCGGGTTCTCGATGTTAGATGCCCATGTTGAAATTCCATAGAGAAATCGAGGTCCATTTTCAAATTAAAAAAAAAATACATACTAAAATCGTAATTTGTATCATAATGCCGAGATGGGATTCAAAAACAATATAATTTGAACCCAGTAACTAGGAAAAAAAACTATATTATTTGAATCCAGTGTCACTATACGATTACAAAGTCTACTCACTAAATCTCTCATGCATTACATATTAGTCATCATGACTAATTCATAAGGTACAGAAATAATGTGTAACCTCCCTTTGAACAACCACACAAATAACAATGTATGTGCAACAACCAGATTTAACACATTGCATTATTTTTAACACCATTTCTGTTTTAAGGACAGGCTGATTTTGATGCACGCCTAAATTAAGCTACTGCAAAGATTTTTTTGGGCTTGTATTTGCTAAACCTGGGAAGTATTAAAGCCAACTTAATTTCCCTCATGAATAAAATGTTTTATCTTGCAACATCAACAAGTGCTGAAAAATATAATGACACCATTTGGTTAGTTTTGAAGGT
>ML795573.1:115589-132081 GCA_009831015.1 Picea engelmannii | reverse complement strand
TGTCAATGTTGCGTTGCCTTCGATCATTCGATCTTCCTGGACTTATCTTCTATTTGCCTGTTGATCATCGGTGCTGTACTCAAGCCATCATTACTGCTGTACTTGCCATCATAACTGTTGTACTTGCCAGCGTTGCCTTCGATCATTCGATCTTCCTGGACTTATCTTCTATTTGCCTGTTGATTATCGGTGCTGTACTCAAGCCATCATTACTGCTGTACTTGCCATCAATGACAAGCTTACGCTGCCTGTAAAACATACCAAACATCCTCTGCACTATCTCTTCTGATCTTATCGAGGTTGCTCTGCAGCTTCTTCCCAAAATACTTCTGGTGCTTGTCTGTTACATTCTTCCTGTATTCATGCCATCTTCATTGCTGTACTTGCCATCAATGACAAGCATATGCTACCTGTTAAACATTTCCAACAAGTACCATCTCTAAGCATATGGGTGTAGCAAAGAAGGAAGCTCCATAGGTAGTATGCTGCAAACCCCATCCATTGTGATGAAAATCATAGGGTAAAACCTTATGCATCATGAAGGGTAACACCCTGATCTATTTCCTCTGAACTTTCAGCCTTAGAACTGAGTCTGAAATATAAATTACAACAATATATATTTCACTTCTGTCTTACCAAATACAGAAGGTAGCCCAAGAAAATAAACACCGAACAATTGTACTTCAAGGGAACAATGTTTCCAGCCCTTAAAGCACACATCCCAAAATGAAACATATTTGAAAATTACTTATTTACAACAGATTTTACAGCCATAAATATGCTGACTTAGCTTCTATATGTGTGTCAAATCATTTAACAAAATCTAATCTCTGTTATGTTAAATCAACATACATAACTAGCACTAGAAACTACTCAATCACTATGAGAATATAAGTTGAAAATCAGATCTGCAAGTACACAAAGTTTAGACAACAAAGCATACTTCTTATATACATAAGAATGAAGTTACAAGTACATACCAACGTCGTATCCCAAGCTAGAACAAGTTAGTCCTTAAAGTTATTATAGGCTAGGACTCTCTAGTGCTCTCCAAACCTTAGCCAGGGAAACCACAACAAGCTAGCATCACACCAACCGTCAATCCCTAACCAATTTCTCCCTTGCTAGGAATCACTCCCAACCAAAGTCGGTCACTCCACCAAAGATCCTCAATAAGCTAGCATACACACTGGTAAGTCTACTTTCACACAAGTGTGAGAAAACAAGATAGTCTTCCACTATCTTCCTCCACATGTAGCACTCCAAGTAGTTCTAGGGTTTCCAATGCCACAAAACTTTAGTCTTCTTTCACAAGAACCACAAGAACAAGTGCTTCCTTCGCTCCTCAAGGGTTTCTCCCAAACTCTAGATCTTCTTGTCTTCTTAGAGAAAACCCTAACCCTAACACCTTTCCTTCATCAACACAAGAACCCTAGCACATTAGACAAGAGTGCAAATTACAATGAAGAAGAATTACATATGGAAGAAACAAATTTGCTCAAGTTCACATCTCTAAAACATTATGTGAATGATCAATGTGATCAAGATGATGAAAAAAACATAAGACTTTGTTGTCCCTTTATTTGAAATAGGTGAGGGAGGTCAACAATGGTAATGTGGACAATCTCCACAGACCACAACCAACTATCTCAAGCAACCTAACGAATCACTAGATAGATCTACATGTGAAGCACTCCAACACTAAGGCGACACATGTCAAGCTTCAAGGTAAGCACGTCCATCAAGCAAGGGTCCAAAGGTGAGTGCTCCACAAGACAAGGTTCAATGATCCTCCTCCAAATGTCTCCAACAATCCAATGCTACCTCCTAAGCCATGTGCTCCTTTGGGTCCACCATACCTTCATGAACACTACTCAACCCAAGCATCTTCAAGTCAAGCACAAGCCTCAATGTAAGCAACCAAGTGACCCAAATTCTACCTAGGGTTCCACATCCTCCTAATGCTCTAGTGCTCCTCCTCCAAATGAGTTCTCCTCCCAAGCACGCAACCGAGCCCTCCATGATCGCTCCATGAAAAATGTCACCATGCCTCATAGGATTCCATCCTCCCAAGGACGTGTGGTACATAAACATCAAGTCAAGGTATAGAAATCCATGAGTAAGCTATCTCTAGTGTGTATGTTCACTAAGATACAATCAAGGCTAGGCATCACACCATGCACTCCACATCACATGAAGCACCCCCAAGAATGGTGTAAACACTTTTGAAGTAACCTCAAAAGCTAGCATTCTCCAATCATGTTCTTGTCCAACCTTTTGCTGCTGTGTTGAAATCGTGTCCAACGTTTTCTTGCTGTACCTAGATAGTTTTTTTATTTTTTATTATTAGTTAATTTTAAAAATTTCAAATGTAGGTCTCTTCTGCCTTTTGGTGATCCTGCGACTAATTTTCTGTTTGCTTGTAAATTACAACTTTTCTGCTTGTACCTCCCAACAAATTTCTCTGTTTGCTGCGTTTTCTGTCCGACTTCAAGAGATTAAATTTCTGTCTGCTGCCTGTTTAATTTCTTGGTGTTAGATTGTTCAGATCCATCTGATAATTTTTATCTGCCGAAGCCGCAATCTGAGTTTCTGTCATGTTGCCTTGGAATTTTTCTTGCCTGCCATTTGTCAGATTTAACTTGAACTGGTTGTGGGTTGGATATTTGTCCTTTGGTTGTGTTGAAGCTGAAGTGGACATAATTGACATCATCCGAGTGATTACATTCATCTGCTCTTTTATATGAACCTGCATATCATGAATATTGTCTTGCATCTGTTATGTCTTTTCTTCCATGGAATTTGATTAAATTCTTGTATGGACATGGTGTCTTGCTTCTGGTCTCCTTATCTTTGTCCCTTTTGTTTCTTTGTATTGGCTTCTTGTTTTGACTGCTCTATATTGTCTGGTATTGCACTTGTGTTCGGATGTCAAAATTTGATACATTACCTTGTTGCAAACATCATAAATCATAATGGAAAGGAAGCAATAGCGCTCACTAATGGAAACTCAGTTAAAGAAAAAAATGATTCGCCTTATGGTATGTTTAACAATGCTGCGATCGAGAGCCATTCTTTTAGGCAACTGATTTCTTTTTATATGGGAGAGATGATGATTTCACTTTGTGGCCATCATTAATTTTTGTCTTGGCACCTACTTGGAATATGAAAAGATTTAGATGAATGTCATGTATAATGTATTTGAAGGAATATGAAAAGATTTAGAAGAATGTCGTGTATAATGTATTTGAAGCATGTTATATTATGTGGCAATTAATGTGGCATTTCTGTTGGGTAGAAGAGTCATCCAGATTCCATATCATGGATTCTCTGTTCATGGTTTTTCTGTTTTATGTCCATAAAAAGGTCCATTCAATGCAATAGTTACTACTTTTTGCTTAGAACTCTGGTTGATACCTATATTATACTTTTTTAGAGCTAAAAGAAAATGATATCAAGTTTTAGGTCGTTTCAGAAGTCAATTTTAACTATTTATTGACCTGCAAGCCTTGCAAAGTCTGGAGCATTTTGCTCTTTAATGTTAAACATTTTCCCACAAAATTATTAGTTCTCTTTCAACTTTTCACACATTCTAGGATCATAAACTATCCCCAGATTAAATTTTAAGGGATGGCCCTATCACTGATGAATATTTGTTTGACTTTGATTTTAATCATGATTTTATTGTTTCATGTATTAACCTTGATGCTTGTTTAATGCAAAGCATGTATTGGTTACTATATCTTATATTTCTCCATAAATATACTATTAGACAAAACTTTCCGGTACTTTTTATTTTTGTTCTTCTTTTGGTTCATTACAGGTTCGTTATGTGGATTAACAAGCATTTCTTTCAGTCAACCTTTGTATGTCAATATTGTTTAAGGAGCATAACTTCACATTTCTAAACTTTGATGTAGGTCCATGAGGGGGCAGTTGAGGATGTTTCATGGCATTTGAAGCACGAATATCTTTTTGGCTCTGTTGGAGATGATTGCCATTTGCTCATATGGGACATGCGTACAGCTGAACCTAACAAGCCTCAACAATCAGTTGTAGCTCATCAGAATGAGGTACAATAGTAGCAGATAAAAAGACATATGTGACTTTCTTTGCGGGATTATGGAGTATTTGAGCAATTCTAAGGAAATTTCACGTTTTTAAATTTTAAACATTTTATCCATATTGAGGCATTGTCGTGGTAATGTTTTTGAATAATGTTTGTCATTTTAATATGTACTTTTACATCATAACTTGTTTTCGAGTCTTGGGAAGCTTCATTTGAATCTATCAAGTGTTAAGTATCCACCGCCTATCAAGAGGTGGGACATTGTTTACACATTTTTGGTGTTTGACCAGTTGACTTGACTTAACAACCATGATGGCTTAACTGCTTATCAACAGCTGCCTTACTGGAATGCGTTGACCACTTTTTGGAGTAATTGGACCTTGGTGGGGGTTATAACACTACCCCATTTTCACTGGCCTGGTTGTCCTCTTGTGGCATCATAACTTGTTTTTGATTTATTTAATGTTTATAAAATAATGATTTATCTTTTAAATGATAATTGGTGGATTAGCCTTAGTATGATAATTTATTTGTTATTCCCTAGTTATTTGCTTAGGAATGCATCATAAGTCTTCAGAAAACAAAACTTGCCAAAATCTATTTTGAAAAAAATATTAATAATTATCATATGTTAGTCATTGTTTGTTGATTAAAAATGATTTTGTACTTTTTGAAACTTTCAAAGCAAATCTAAACAATTGTATTTTGTTGGATTTTTAAGTCCATGGCACCTTTTTTTCAAGGAAAACCTTGCAGGGAAACCCAAGGTATGCTTCCCCACATTTGTAGATGGCATCCCTAGTAAAACTGTTAGCATAGACTAGTGTGCTTCACCTAGGGGCATTTGAACTAGGCACTTGCTAGCACATAACTAGCCAAATGACCAAAAACATTCTCGACAACCGGTTGAGCTGAGCCCTTGGGGTCAGATAATGGAACTTATGATAGCCTCTTTTTGATTTCTTAGTTTTTGAAAACACAATATACCACAGGGACATGTCCCTAGGGGTGTGGTAAGCGTTCCCTACGTTTCTTGCATCCTGGGGATAGGGACAAGTGGGAAATGCCCCCCTATCTCTAAGACAAATGAAATGCATGGGTGTCCCTTGCCTAATCGTGAGGTTCAAATGATTTCCCTTGCCTTGGTGAGACACTAGGACATCCATTGACCCCCATGCGTGTCATCCAATTGTTACCTATAATAAGGGATGAAAAACAATAAAATAGTTTTTATTTTTTACTTTTTCCACTTTCTTGTTATGGGAAGGTCCCACTGGGTAATTTAAAGCTCCCTTGGGGTTTGGAATCCTAAAACTCTATTTTGCAAGTTAAGGGAGGCAAGGGAAGCAACAAAAGAAGAGTTCATGAGTGACAACAACCATTTTTGTGCTTAGAGGAGAGATTTCTGGCTTGGTGCAGCAAGGTTTTCGGCTTGGATTAGTTAAGGGAGCTTTTTGTGACTCGGTAGTGAGTAAAAGCATTTTTCGAAGTTTTCTCTCCAAGTTCTAAGGATTTCAGTTTCAAATTTTTACTTTTGACCATCGAAACTTGAAAATCCTCTACTCAAACAAGTCAGTCCTATACCAAAGACAAAAAGATCCAGTTTTCTCAATCAAGTTTTGATGATGAAATGGAGGTTAGATGGAGAAACATGGAGTGGGATTGCAGCTGGAAGTGCATTTGGAAACTAGTGGCTTTCCAGAGTTTTGTTAGAAGTCATAATGGGTTACAACCCACAAAAATCCCTCCTCCAGAATGTGACAAAAATAATCCGAATCAAAGCTAAATACATTGGCGGGTCGCATAAATGGTCCACTTTTGTGGCAATGATTTTGGTGGGAGTTATAATATAATGAAACAACACCTTTTGTGCATCTCTACAAAGGTATTTCTAAGCACAAAATTAGCCTTGCAAGAAAAGGCTGAAAAACTGAGATTGCAATTGGCTTAAAAAATTAAGGAACATTTTCTAGCAAGAATGCCTCTTCATAGCTTGAATCTGATGTATCAACAAGGACTAATCAGATTTTAAATTAGTGAAGAAGAGGTCCTTCAGGAGGGTGCTATAGAGTCGTAGACACAATCTTTGAAATCTATAGCATGCAATTTATGCAATTGCAATTTTTCTTTGGCATTTAATTCCATGTTTTCGGTCGTCCTATTTTATAAGGAGATGTTTAGGAAGGCTTTAGCTATAGGGGCTTCATACACCCCCATCTTCATAGCTTGAAGAACAAATGTTAGAGATTAGCTTGCGGATGGAGGAGATGAGATAGAATTGATCAAGAACAAACAACTCTATTATTATGTATGGATGGACGTATATTAATGGACATTAACATTATTGTTACATTTTCAGTATGTCCATTTTTTTCTTAGAGTAGATTCTTGAAACAATAAGGATTCAACTTTTCAGTTTGAGCTTCTTTTGATGTTATAGAGGAGGTTGGACCCTCTAATATGGTGTAGGTAGTAACAAATGTTGCACATTTTTGTTATGTTTGTTGAGTTATTGGTTTAGAGCAAGTGCATGCATATTTATTGGTTTCCATGTGTCCTTGCATTGAACAATGAACTCAAGAACATTGGTAGGTATCCTATATATCATATGATTGCCAAATATGAGTAGATGCTTTTTTGCAAACACCGTATCTCCTTAGCTATGTACAAGTCTCTCAAGGAACGGATTCCTAAAGCCTATTGATATTGAATATGTCTACCACTTCCTTATTTTAGATAAGATAAGATGAAATAATTTTATTAATCCATGAGTGACCAAAATAGGTCAATGGGACTAGAAAGTACAAGTCACAATAGTAATGGGGGAGTGCTAAGGCAACACCTAAGTGCCAAAGAAAAGAAATACAAATGAAATAAAGGTAGTGAGTAGGAAATGATAAAGCAAGAGGCAAAACCCTAACAAAGACAAACACTACTTTGCACTAGAGGTAGAAGTATATGTAGAGGTGGAAGAAGAGTTATCCCTTTTATTCAATGTAGAACCTGGTAATGCCCTTTAGGGAACATTGTAGAATGAGAGTAGTCAATTAGGTAATATTGGGAGAAGCCTAAGAGAAATCAGACAAATGTCTCCTAGCATCCACAATTGAAGAGAAAGGTCTAGTAATGGGCACTTGACTACAGAATTTGGATGGGGAGACATCCTCACGCCATAATGAACTAGAGTGGGTACATCTTTATGGCCTCGTGTAACTGGGCCATCTCCCATCTGAATGGGAGGTTGTGCATTGTCTCACTAACCTAATGTCCTTTGCATCCATGGTTGTGGTACTATATGTGTAGTGCTTAACAATTAACACCTCCAATTGTTGGGATAGTCTAGAGGAAAGAAGTGATCAACTTGGTGAAAGTAGTGTTGGGTAAGTTTCATAAGGTCTGCCATATGTGAGTGATTGCCTTTCAGATGTATAGAGCTAGACACCTTTAATTAGGGTAGTAGAAAATGGTAGTAAGGGACCCTCTTGAATCTTGGTCTAAATGGTATATCTCCCTTGGATATCATAATATATGGAACTTTGAAGATGAAGTGTTCCCGTCTGTCAGTCTCCTATAGATGGCATAGTTGACGTATTCTATCCACTTGCGTGATATGGTGATTGGACTCAACATAGCTAGTGAGAATAGACCCTCAATTGTTGGAGTAGGATATTGGTGTTGTGTGGCCAATAATGTTGAATGCCTTCATGATGAACAATTTGACTGCTTGTTAGGTGTAGAAATTATTTAAAGTGTAAGGTTGTCTTAGGGCCAAGAGGCTTTGGTGGGTGGACATCCAGTTAACTTGAATACAATGTTGGTAAATGTCTTCCTTGATTGCCTTAGTGAACTCTCATTTTGGAGGGAGGAAGTGGCTAGGGGTGTTTAGAGAATACCTAAAGGTGGGGGGAGGAACTTGATAGAAATGCCGATGGATAGGAGTGAAGAGACCTCTGAGAACCAACAACATCTACACCTTGGGAGGTCCATGGAGGCTGTCCATTTTAAAGAATGAAGGGCCAAGTAGGGATACCTCTCTCATCTTGCCACTGAATCTCCTAGAGTGCATGTCATTTGAAGAAAGTAGACAAGCCAAAATATGTGCTCAAGGCATAAGGGATGGGTTCCATACTTGTCTTGGACAATGGTGTGAAGAAGAACTCACTTGCGATGGATCATATGTTGGAGTATGATATGCTGGAATCTCTGTAATTGCCCCCAATCAACTACTAGTTGACTAGGTCCCGAACCGTAGAACCATATAGTAATGTGGTTTGATAATATTATCAAATAGATGCATCTTTGAGGCAATGTCTTGAAAGTGCACAAGGAAGCACTGGTGCTCAAGTCTGGGAAAAGATGCATTCCCCTTGTTGAGTTATGGTTGGGAAGTAGGGCTCATGTTGAATCTAGGACCCATGAATTAGGCCCCAAGTTAGTATATGCTATAGTGATATCCACCTCCCCCCTTAAATGAAAACGTGAAATTTTGACAAAGTGCCCTTAGAGTTGTTAAATATCATAACGCTAGTTATTTTAAGATTCACCACTATTGTATACAGTTAGAAAAACTAACTAGGGCATTGAGTTTCCATTGTAGACCCTCGAGGGAGGATGCTAAGAGGACCACATCATTTGTGAGTTGTGGTAATGCAATCAAGGTGTGATGTAAAAGGCAACCATCATCAATATGTCTGTTTTCCTGAAGGTATTCCTCCACCTCATTAATGTAGATCCCAAATAAAGCTAGGGAGAGGGAGCATCCTTGCTTGACCCAAATGATATCCTCGATAAAGTTAGAAAGTCCTTGAGCTTTGTGAAGTTGACCTATAACTATCTCATAGAGCCTCATTAGAGCAACATTGAGAGGCTGGGATATGCCAATATCCCGCAAACTTGAATCAAACATTGTTTGGAACAAAATCAAAGGCCTTTTGGAAGTCCACAAAGCAACAAAAGGATTTGGAGGATTGTTGTCTAGCTTCTTCAATAATAACTTGAAATGAAATAGGTGATTGATGTCTGGTAGTCTTTTTTGAAACTTACTTAGCCCTTAGCTCTTAGTTTATCTCTCCAAATGCTTGGAAAGCCACATGTTCAAGAACCTAGCTTAAAGTTTTGCAAAATTGTGTTTGATCATAATATTCTAGTAATTATTTGGATCATAACTATCACCTTGTTAGCACACCTAGATTGGATTTCTTTGAATCCAACTTGACTGCATCTACGGTTCATGGATTGCCTTTCAGACTTGGCACATAGTTGCATGTTTTTGTTACTCAGGGATAGATGGTTGGACAACTTATTCATATAGTTGCGTTCACAAGTTACATCACATCTATAGGGGGATAGGTGATTTAGTGGCAGCAGGTGCCCCATACTTGTAGGTTCAATGCGGTATTCAGAGCAGGTATGGGAGGTCAAAGACCCCAAAAGGTTATAGTCATGTTGGTTTTTGCATACTTATATCTTTTGGGATTTGATCATAGATTTGGATACCCTTTGGGGAGATATGCATGGAGTTCAAATTTCAAGAAGATCTGAGAAGTTGCTATTTTTAGCAGTTTCTAAAAATGGTTTGCTTGACAAGATGATTACATATTTGAGGACCCAGTTGAGATATTTGTCTATGATTCGAGTTTTAGCTGATTTTGAGGTGAGAGACTTGTCTATGGTTAAAGTTTCAGCCAACTCTGAGGTGGTGCTATTTTTAGCAGCGTGACTAGACTTTTGGATACCCAATATGGTGTGCATTTCCAGTGTTAGATTTCAAGCCATTGTGAGCACTTTAAAATTTTAGGGACTAGTTGTGTTTTGAATGGTCAAGAGGGTCTTTTCATGTGACCTTACTTGAGGAGTGCTTGGGCTAGATAAGCCTACATTGCTATTTTTAAAGTTTCTCCTTCTTAAAATTAGTCTAGCTCATCATACTGTTTTTTATCCTCACTTATTCCATAATTTAAGGCTTAATTTTAGGGGATTCTTGTTAGAATATAGAAGATTGTGTGCTTGTTTTAACATTGACGATACCCTCGTCACCCAACCATAGGCCGAAGCCACCCTCCGAGCACCTTAACCTTGATTGCGAATTACTCCGGAAGCAAACCCTAGGCTAGATAGCCAAACAAGGTGTAGCGCATCTTCCTCCAAGGATAGCACACCAACAATAGCTGATCAAATAGTCCAAACCCTAGCCAAGAGATAGTCCAAGCCAATACTGAAACTGGTTGCTGTAGCAGCTGCACCTGCAGCTCTCCTCCACACGTGCGCACCAAACTGGGAACTGCAGTGCGCACTAGTTGCTCTCTGCAATTCTGAGATGTGTCAAATGAGAACTAGCGCCCTGTATTTATAGTGGTTCTGCCAGATTTGCTGGGGATGACTTCTCCTTCTGGATATGTGTCTGTTCAGTATATTATTATTATTTCTGGCCGACTTCTTCTCTTGGAGGCTAATAACCTAATATAAATTATCTTCTTGAGCCGACAAGACTTCTAGGGTTATTAGCCAACTCATTAGGGTTTTCTCTTGCTTTCCAGAGTCTTCTATTCTCGTCAGGTTCACACGTGGAGGTAAATACCTCTCGCAGCTACCATTATATTAACACTCCCTCCTAGCTAGGGAGGCATTACAAGTAATGGTCTTGAGCACAAAAAACATACCATTTACCCGGTAGCATCAATATAGTCGTCTAGACTATCTCATGACTAGATCATGAGCATCACCATCACCATCAGCTGCATCATCTCTTGAAACCATACTTCATCTGAGTAATTAGACATGATGCTGGATAAGTCGCTCATACCATAGAGTGATACAAGAGCCATTCTTATAATCTAGAAGAGTAAATGCTCTTGAACCGTTTTCCGTCTGGAAAATCTCTATTCATCATTCGTCTGGATGATGATGATCTCCAATAAACCGCTGATAGTCTTCACGACAATTAGAATAAAAATAGAACACAACTGTGTCTATCCATAGTAGTACATAACTACAATCTAGTGGTACACTACCACACCAAGTAACACACAATTACTTGATCAACAACGTATAGTCACGAACAATGGAACATATCCACCACAATAGTCTTCATCTACTGTCATACAGTCTTCATAACAAACATCTGATAGCAACCTGCATAGAAACAATGTTATGATATAAATTGAATCATCTGGGCCAATCTTTCACTCACATCTGTGAGCTCTGAAAGAATATCTGCCTCACAAACAGTGGGACATATCCACCACAGTAGTCTACATCTACTGTCATATAGTCTTCATAACAAACATTTGATAGCAACCTGCACAGAAACAATCTTATGATATAAACTGAATCATCTGGGCCAATCGTTCACTCACATCTGTGAGCTCTGAAAGAATATCTGCCTCAGAGTAGAATAATGATATATCTAGACTATTCTTCTCAAGCAAGGAAGAATAACCGTCCTGTCTTCTGAACCTGGAACATTCCCCACCCTGCGTCATTCTTTCTACACTAATCAAAGTGCACCCTGGAGAGAATGTATAACCCTAAGGAATGTTGAGCCTGGACCATTCCCCACCCCGGGCCATTCCTCCTACACTAATCAAAGTGCACCCTGGAGAGAATGTATAAACCCTAAGGAATGTCTGTTCCTGATTGCTGAGCCTGGACCATTCCCCACCCTGGGCCATTCCTCCTACACTAATCAAAGTGCACCCTGGAGAGAATGTATAAACCCTAAGGAATGACTGTCCGGACCATTTCCTCTCTTAACCACAAGAAGAAAAGACTGTCCTACATCAACCTCCAAAACAGACCATTCCTCATGTTAACCACAATGAGAAATCACTGTCCGGCGAGGTGGGCCATTCTTCTTGAGTAACCCTCAAGAAGAGAGATTGCCCTAGACCACTCCCCATGTTAACCACAATGGGAAGTCGATGTCTATGATACATCAACAATCAGACTACTTCCCATGTTAACCACAATGGAAAGTGACTGTCCCTCAGAAGTCTCAATCCACTTTCCGAACAGGAAAGCATTTGTCCAAGATGGACTATTTTTCAAATTTAAAGATGAATGTCTTCAATAATGTTTTCAGTGCTCCCTCCTAACTTGGAGAGTCATTTCTTCCTTTTTCAATAAGACGGAAGTTGTTTCCACGAGCTCTAGCTTGAGTATGCAAACTCTTTCATCTTGGATAGAAGCTTTACCAAAATGTCTGCTTATCTGCTCATCTGTGGAGATGAGCATGACATATGCTTGGACATTATGCCTTTTGCCCTGTTTCACCTTGGTGGTTGACATTGTTCCCTAATAAGTGGTCTTCCTTAGGAATTGGTTTGCTACTAGGAACTCCCTTGAAGAGCTATTGTATCGTTCTCGACCATACTTACTACTTTTCATCACTTAAAACCCCCAATTTCCTCATTTCTTGGGATTTTAGGGTGTATTGACGCAAGAAGGGGTTGTCCTTCATTCTATGGGAAGAATGTTGAATTTTTCATAAGCTAGGTTAAGCATGAAGTTCATTTCATTTTAGCATTTCACTTAACCATAAACAATAATGTTGCARCAACCAAGATCACAAGAAGAAACACCATGCACAAGAACACAAGAAGTATCCTGGGAAACCCTTCTCAACAAGGGAAGAAAACCCAGCCAAATCCTTTGCTATATTCTTCAAGAGAAAGACCTCCACCAAGATAATCCTTAACACACAAGAGGGTGTTTCAAACCCTAGAAGACTAGCGCCCAAGAGAGGTGTGCACCTTTTCCCAAGGATGTGTTTGCTGAAATTTCCAAACTGACAAGGAAGATATGATTCCACAATGGGGAATCATGCCTTACTTATATTAGACTTGACCACTCAACAAAGGCGTCTATTGGCTCAACAGGGCCGACCTCTCTAAGTCACTTAATTATTATTATTATAATTAATATTAACAATATTGATTATCTTTTACATTTATTATTAATCACATAAAGGTGGGGCCGACCTGTACCCTTTATATAACAATTAGGGTTACAGGTAGGTCTGACTCTTGAACAACATATAGCAAAGGATTTGATACACCCACTAGGGGCACATCCATAGGGATGTCATAGCTCTGGTTCACTGCATTACACAGAAGAACCAGATCTACATACGTTCACCTGTGCTCATCCACATGCACGCTCACTCTACATATCTCTATTTCCTACTGCCTCACACAGGAGAATCATCTGGAGTTTTCTCGTCAATTCTGTTGCTCAGAGGAGGCTATCACATCATCTTCATTTCTGTTCACATGACGATGTGCCCAACACTTTTGGGATTTCACATGTTCACCTTGTGCTTAGCCACAGGCACGTCCAACTCATTAGATCGCTTTTCCTACTGGATAATCATCTGGGGTTCTCTCTCTTCATGGAGGAGGTCATCTCTACGTTCCTAGCTCTGTCCCAGGCAGGAACCACACACCCTTCTTAGGGGCTTTCTCTCAGGTTTGTAAGTCGGAGAAAGGCTTCACATAGCTACAATGATCCACACCTCATAGGTTTGTAAGCTGGAGAATGTCTCACATAGTTGCATTCATCAACAAAGAAGGGGCTGAAGGCCCAGAGGGATTGTTGTTGGGTAAAAGATAAAAGTCTATATATAAACCTTCTAGATGCTTCGCCCAGGGAATCCCCTAAGAAAGCAATGAAATGCTTATTTGTAAAGAAAGGGGAACCTAAAATAAATATTGGTTATGAATGCTTAAAGGGTTAGTTAGAGGATAGGAGGTCTCATCACGAGCCGCCCTATCATGATCATGGATATCTAGTGGTATGAAATTACCATCGTCTAGTCACCAAGCCAGGGGGTCTCATCACGAGCCAGGCTTCTCATTTCCGCTAGGTATTTGTGAGTGACACTGTCATTATCTGGACACCACGCCAGGAAAGTGGCCTTCAACTTGTCCTTAAATTATGAAATAAACAAAGAATGGAAAAATGATGGGCTTGGAAAAAATTGCATTGCAAATGAAGGTGCCACACATCCTGTACAAAGGCACCCATGAATGAGACACTACAACCCCTTGTATGTCATGGACCCCATGCCTATTGAGTCTTGATCCTTGACCACTTCATCCACTTTACATGGCTTAGAGAGGGATCTCTTGGAAACACTCCTCGACCTAGGGAAAGATCTACCCAGTGGGACACCTCGTCAATCCTCCCATATCCAAGCTTGGCAAGTCGTATAATGTCTTTGAGCACTTAATTGTTTGACCGGGTAATCTTTGATGCACATGCTTAGGTGGCTCATTTATTGACTTGATTTATTTATCATGATATTTTGACTTGAGATCCTTAGAGGGCGTGCTTATTTGTCCTTGCATGACCTGGTTGGTGGACAGTTTTGGAGGAACAAGCCTAGCTTGGGCTTCCATGGGGCTTGAATCCCATAGGTGGATGCCAAGGGCTCGCATGCCGGATGAGAGAGACATACCTTCAGAGGCCTAGAAGACATTGTGGATGACATAACCTAGCCCTCACATGCCAAACGTTTCTCCTAGGAGAGGCAAAACGTCACCTTTGGAGGCATGACATTACCTAGGAGGGCTAGGGTTTGGTGGTGAGGTTGTTATTCATTGACACAAGGACGTTTTGAGGAAGATGAGGCTTTGACCATGAAGAAATGATTTGGATGATTGACATGTGGCTTTGGGAAGCCTAACTACACCCCTCCAACACCAACGACTTGCTCCTAGTGTCAAAACGTCTCCTAAAGGGGTGGCGTCACCTTAAGTTAGGGTTTCTTTTTTTTGTAAAAGTAAATTTTAAGTGAATTGTTTAATATTATATGTGTAAAGGGGCAAGATTAGGGTTGTTGACCTCTAGTCTTGTGGTTTACCCTAAAATTATGTGGACAAACTATTTTGGAGACATTTTGTATAAATAGAGATCATAAGATCTCATTTCATAACATAACTCTTCGATTGTGAGAAGTATTGGACTGAAATTTTTGCTATCTTTGGCTAGTTATCTCTCTTGTGCACTTGTTTATGGCTATCTCTTGGATTATTGGTTGATGGAAGTGATGCGTTAGCCTTGGAAGGCTATTCTCTTGCTATTGTGGTGGTTTTTCTTAGATTTTTCCTTGAATTGGTAAGGTTTTTACATTGTTGCTATCATTTATTGTTCAAGTCAAGGTTATTTGCTAGAGTTAGGTGGGAAGTACAAGGGCATACACCCCCACCTAAGTCTCCATCACTTTATGCTTACATGTTTTTGGTTTAACAAGGGTTTGCTAAGAGAAGTATAAGGCCATACACCCTCTTAGCCTATACCTTAGCTAGAGATACTTGCCTTGGGGAGTAAGAGGATTTACACCCGCAAGGAGGTAGTACCTCTTGCTCTTTCTTTGCTTGACTCCATTAACCCTTTAATTGAAGGCACTAGTCATTTACTTGTTGCATTGGAGAAATAAATTGCTGCCTTAGTAAATGTACAAATTTCAAGTTTTAAAGTTGTCTCTTTGGGAAAGGGTTCCTTGAACCTTTGGCTCCCTTGCCTCATTGAGGCGTCCCCTTTCACCCACAACTTCTTGCTGCTGTTACAAAGCTAATCTGCAGCCGTTAGGGCTGCAGAAAACTGACCTTCTAACGCTTAATAACTCCTAAACTAACCCAGGATTTAGCCCTAATTTTACCTTGACCCTCTACTAGGCGTAGCGCACCTATTTGGCTAGTTAGAGGTGGTTTCTTGTGGCTGTTTTTTCCGCTGTTATGCTTGGTTTGCTACAACCATAAGGCTGATAATTCACTGCAGGAACCTTTTGTTTCAGCCTTACTTACAGTGCTAAAGTTATTGCTTAATCATTGGTGAGTTGAGCTAGCTTTCACTAGCTTGCCTCTTGTATATTTTATTATATGCTTAGCACTTTATATTGCAGCCTTTGCTATCTTTATTGAGCTGATATATATCATTTATCTTTGCTGCAATTAGGGACAAAAATCTTAACTTGCTTGTCCAACTAACATATCACACTATATGCATTATTTTCGTTGTGTCTCGAGCAAGTATTCACACTTGGCAGGTCACCAAACTCATTTGGCAACCCTTGAACTTTCCCAAGACCTCTTTCCAAGCTCTTCATACCATATAAAATTGATCTCTAGGGACATCCATTTCATCTTCATCGTTTTACATCTCATTTCCCCCTAGGGTCATCAATATTCCCCCCTTGAGGTGACTACTTCACCTCTAAAGTGACGGGGACACCTGCCTAAGGTGATAGTGGGTAGGTGCCCTCATAGTTGTCGCTAATTGGTGGTTGGGTCGAGCTTTACCCAACCTACAACTTGTGCGATAATAGAGGTCATCAAGATGAAGTGTGAGAGAGTCAGTACTGTTATTGCACAGTTTGTAGCTAGGAGTAAAGGCTATAAGGTAGAAGGCCAAACTGGCGTAACA
>ML795573.1:99256-113113 GCA_009831015.1 Picea engelmannii | reverse complement strand
AGTGTTACCCACAAGTACTTTCACAGAGATGAGAAGGCTGGCTCGTGATGAGACCCCCTTTCCCTTGGCCATGCAACCAAAGGTCACTGCCCTGGCGTGGTAACCAGATGGTGGCAATGTCATACTATTAGGTACCCATGAACTTAATAGGCTGGCTCGTGATGAGACCCCCTATCCTCTTGACTAGGTATTGTTTGTTATTTTCCGGGTCCCTCCTGTTTCTTGCTGAGAGGCTTTTTATTGCCTTCTCGGGGATCCTTGGGCGAAGCATCTCGAGGTTTTATTTCTAGGCTTTTATCTTTTACCAGCTGCTTTTACCTTCTGGGCCTTTAGCCCCTTCTTCCCACGAGATAAGGTGCAATCCTACAAATAGGTCAACCTAATGCCCGGACAAGGGGAATGGGACAAATGAGCAGGAGATAAGATGAAACAGTGGTGCTATGATGGGAGCGGATGATGGATTTAAAAAAATCCCCCCGGTGGCAAACCAAAACCTATGGGCACAGGCTTGCTAGGGCACCTTGTCAATCTCCCCAAGCATGGTCAAGTGGGCTAATGTAAGATCCAAGCAGTTGTTAGAGGTAAAAGGAATCAGATGCATATATTTAAAGGTTTCAATGATCAAAAGTGACACATACCATGATACCTGGACCAATTACCTCATGGAGCAAGAACCTCTTCTGATACAGGACCAAGCCGATGGTGATGGATGCTGCTGCTGCTGATAAGATAAAGCTGATTGAAGAAGAAAAGGATGGGCCCTCCAGGGCCATGCTCAGGTCAATCCTGCTCTCGGTACTACATGTCTAGGACCTGTGGGCCTCGAGACATGATCTCCTAGTTACCCCTAAAAATCGGGGATAACAAGTACCATTCTTGTGAAATTTGGCTTGGAGACCATCCCTATTAGATGTTCTACTATTGCTCAAAGTTCAGATAACACTCTTAATGTCTACCAGGATAAAGAAGTGGTATGAAGTAGGGGGGAGGAAATGAGAACTAAGGGTTATGTCGATAAGTCATAGAAGGAGGTGGCATGAGGGACCCAAAAATGACAGTTTATTCTTGTGGGAGGAGTGGCCTTCCTAGGAAGGATAATGTCCTGAAAGGTTCTAGGGGAATTGTGGAGGGATAAAAGAAGCTCATGCTTCCTCAAAGAATGAAAGTCTTGTTTCTTGTGTGGGAGGAGACACTTGTACTCTCTATGTACAAACAAAATAGCCTGTGTGTCATGGTTAAGAACAATGCATAGGTATAAATACATAGTCTTGCACTCATCGTTATATTAGTAGTTGATAGGATAGTTATGTAGAGGGTGCATAGGTTTGCTGTGATGGATGAAAGGATCATTGATAACAAGTGGTGTTTCACTACGGAACTAGTGAGGGAAGAAATGTAGGAAAAAGTCAAGATAAGTTGGGAAAGATGAACAACATAGGCATCGACTTGCTTGATGTTGAAGTGAACCATAATATGTGGGTCGTCATAAATCTTGGGAGAAGGGGAATATGGTAAAGTGGGGCGTGTAAGAGAGTAAAGGCAATGTAGGCATGGTCTTTAATGTGAAGTGGGTAAGAACACATATAAATTTTGGATATGTGGGATCAAGATTTGATTAGCTAGAACATAATTAACCACCTTAGCATCATTATTGCGGGGAAAGCAAGTGTCCCTACTATAGTCTAGGTAGTTGGAGGGTGGGCCCATTAAGATTAAAAGAGATCATCGGATTCATCTAATTGGATAACCTGTCTCCCATATTGTCATGGCAAGGTTGAAACCATTTGTTGAACACCTTTGTAAACCGAAAATGTTTGGGTGCACCTTGTGAAGGAATAATGCATCCTTGAATAGATCAATCGACGTCTGTAAAGTCACAATGTGGGCATTGAAATCACCTAGAAGAATTATATCCCTGAAATAGGAATATTGAGAAATCTCTAGATACAAATGAAGTAAGGGTTCACATTAGTATGGAGCATGGAGTTTGAAGATGTAAGGGGGAAATAATAGACTACAATGAAGACAACCCGAAAGGGGCCAGGAAGGAAAAAAAACATCATGTGTGTTCGAAGGATTTTGTTTGGCATGACTTGATTGCATTCATGTATTGATGGAGATCAAATCTCCACTTAGACCTTTCCTAGTGGACCCTGTTAAATATGAAACCACCTTTCTCAAGAATGCACATCATAAACCGATATTGACACCCTGGACCATAGACAATCACGAATGAGACAAGCAACAATGTTGAACATGTTATCACAGGATTTGTACTTGTGCAAAGCCCCCACAGGATACCTATCTTGTGTAACAATTGAAACTCTCTACCACTGTCACCTAAGTAGATCTTCCCTCGTTTTAGTGATGGAAGGAGGTCCAACACAAGGGAGGCTTCCCTAGTGGCCTCAAGGGATCATGTAGCAAGATTAGCCAAGCCTACAACTCCCTATCCTGGTCACTTAGATGTTAGAGGCTAAGTCTAGAAGAGGTGAAGAGGAAGACCAGGTAATTGGTTCACTTGTACGAAACAAGAAACAATCCAAGGCATACAATAGACAATTACCAAGTTATATAGCTCACGAATCACCTTTTGACACTAGATAATCATTAAAACTAATTGTTGTTGCAAATTTACAGCAGTAAACCAATGTGTAGCAGCAATGCATGTTTTGTAATAGCAATAAGTAAAACAATAAGTAAAACCACCTAGAAAATTAGCAATTGTGCATCAAAATTAAGCCTTCAACGAGTGCAACAACATCCAATTGCTAAACAATGATTTTGAGTATCTTTAGCAACAATATTAAGTAATTATGCAACAATTACTTATATCCCTAATGGCTGTAGCAAACATTTATAACAACAATTAAATTCACTTGATTGCTAGGGTTAGAGTTAGTAAAGTTAGTCAAATCGCTTTGATAAAGAGAGTAAGAGTTCTAAAAGTATTTTCACCACCAAGAAAGATCAAGACTAGTGTCGTCTACTTTCTAGGGATATGGAGTCAAGCATGCAACACTTTGAAGAATGAATTAGATGATCAAGAAGAATCAAGTTTTAACCCTAAGGTGCAACCTCTCTTGGGCCTTAGGATTAAAACCTACAAGAAAACAATTCCTAGGGCACAACCTCTCTTGGGCCCTAGGTGTCATTTTCCTTCTTCTAGATTATCTAGTTCAAGGATAAAAAATAGACTAAGATCAAAACCCTAAGGTGCAATCTCTCTTGGGCCTTAGGGCTTTGAATTCTAGCAAGAGACTAGGTCTCTTAATGCTTTCACCAAAAGCTTGGACAAACAAAGGTATGGAAGGAGAGAAACCCTTATCTCTCCTTCCTAGGGTTTCGCTAGGACAAAGTAACATGCAACAAGATAACATTTATCACATTATACTGTGAGCAAACATATCAACTTAAAGAAAATTACTTACTTATCCAAGTCGCTATGCCAAGAGAAACCCTAGTTGTAACAAGATGTCATCCAAGAACTGAAAAGCATCCACAAGACAATCCTTCTCAAAAGGTGCGCACTAGATCCAAGAGACAAAAGATAGTAAAGAGAAACTTTTGTAGAGCTCGCACTCACAAGTGTGAGGAGATGTGTCGATGATAAATGAAGTTTGAGCGCTAACCTTATTTATAAGGTAACCCTAATGCTCAATTGTCCACATAATTGAGTAAAACATCAATGATCCATGCTAAAAGTGGCCTCAACCCCTCAAAATAGCCTCTACAATGCTAAAGCATGAAAATAATACATGATATCATCACATGTGTGGTGATGTCAAGCCCTGATGCATGTGGAGAAGGCCTCCAAAGGCCACATGTCATCATCAAGGAGTGCAAGCAAGGTGAAGACCATCATCAAGTGCCCTATCACATCATGTGGTGTCCAGGTGGCAACAAACCCAACATCTTTATCAAACCCTAGCATGATGTCATCTTCCAAAAGGCCCAACGTCTAAGCTATAAAGGATGGCGTCCAAGGTTGAGGGTGTATGTCATCATTGCATGTCGTCCAATCATATACTAGTGCAACATCCTCCATCCAATGCATGACAATTTCTGGGGTGCAGTGCCCAGGGTGTGGGCTTTTTGCCCATCTTTGTGCCATCATGACCATACAAACCCATATATCTGTTGTCCAAGGTCTAGAAGTTGTGAGAGATTGTAACTTAGTTTGTCAATCCATTCAATGACTCAACGCTATTCATTGCATGTGCCATATCTTGCAATAAAGGCACAATGTCCTAGGTGAAAGCATGGGACGTCCTTCAAAGAACCATGTCAGGTGCATCCAAATCAAATCAAAGCATGGAATCAAGTAAAACCAATGCTCACAAGGTATAAAAGCCCTTAGATCATACAAAGTAAGCTATAACTTAAGATATAAGCCACATAAACAGTTCACATCAAGTATTCCCTTCAAATTTCACATTAGCTCAAGACTTTATGTGAGTTGGCAAGTTTGAATATGGGAGGACCATCCCCAGACCTTATTAGGTGTGCCAACATGTTAGCACACTTTTTCACCCTTAAAATTGAGCTGATAAATCTGATATTTCAGCGATAAAAAAATGGCTAATTAAAGGAGTAAAGCCTCAAATTTTCACGAGCTAGTGTTAAAATTTCGCTTAAGCAGTTAAGTGTATTCAATATTATTTAACTTTTAACAATTAGAACAATAAATGCATACATAAGGATCATTGAAAGAAAGACATCCACAATATACACAAGATTTATCTTGGGAAACTCTCTTGTGGGAGAAAACCCAACAACGCTTCTTCAATATAGATTTGTCAACAAGTACAATGTCTCTCTCCAAGAGAGATCTCACAAAACAGAAGATAACTAGAAGATAGACCAAAAACCCTAACCAGAATAGGGTAGCGCACCACTAGACCAAGATAGACCTCCAACAAATAACCAAAACCCTCCACGAAAACAACCCTACTCTGTAGTTGCGTCTCCTTCTAAGACTTGTGCACTTTTCTTTGAGAGAAAGAACTTGTGTTATGTATTCTCCAAATGAGGCGCCTAGCCTCTTATAAATACAAGTTGAGTCACCATGTAATTAGGTCAGGGTCGACTTGTACAAATGACACTTTCTAATTCACATTTTACTTTTACAAATGCACAATAGGGCCAACTTTACAAATACAACATAATATTATTCTTTTAGGGTTTTGACTTGGTCTAATACAATACAGATATAATAAGAATATCTTTCGAAGCTACTCAAACTTCAACACTCCCTCTTAGCAAGGAAGTTATTCTTTTGGCACAATCATCACGACTGCTTCTGCACTTCTGTACACTTGATCATTGACTTGTTGACTTTCCATGAATCTATATTGAAGAAGTTTTGTAGCCACGGGGCTTCAGCTAGTTCATATAGAACTAGGCAACTTGCCAGCTCACACAGAATCTGGCATCTAGTTCATACAAAACTAGTAATTTTGCCAGCTCACACAGAATCTGGCATCTACTTCATACAAAATTAGTAAACTCCCCAGCTCATAGAATCTTGCATCTAGTTCATATAGAACTAGTAACCTCACCAGTTCACACAGAATCTGGAATCTAGTTCATACAAAACTAGTAAACTCTGGTTGGCACCCCAGGCAACCAGTCCACAGTGACCAGACATCTAATCACAAGGATTAGGTGATGTAGTGCGCACACACTACCCATCTAGACCAAGGCTAGGAAACACCTCCAACCACACAGGTTGTCCCTCCAGCTTGAAAAGTTGGGAAACTCGCCAGCCCCGAAGGCTCGACATCTGCTCACCTTGTGCGAGGTCATGCTGACTGGTGCTACAATCAGTAATGTGCCTGTGAATGAGTACCCGCTGCTACTGCCACACTCTGATGCTGCTGCCCTGGAATCACATCTGTAACTCATTACTCTCTCTTACTAGGGAAGTCCTTCTGGATCACACCAAGCTTGTCCATGAAGTACACAAACTTCACTCTTGACAGAGGCTTGGTCAACACATCTACTATCTGCTCATCTGTAGCAACATAATGCAGCTTCACTGCTCCCTTCTGCACCATATCTCTGATATAATGGTACCTAATCTCGATGTGCTTGGACTTGTCATGAAACATCGGGTTCTCTAACAACTTCACACAACTCTGGTTGTCACACCACGTACAAGTCGTCTCTAGCTCGAGATCAAACAATCCTGCAAGTAGCTTCCAAAGCCACACTGCTTTAGTGCTAGCTGAACACGTTGCTATCTACTCAGCCTCAGTTGTACTGAGCGCCACACTAGTCTTCTTCCTGCTAAACCATGAGATCATAGCTGATCCCAAACTGAAGCAACATCCAGATGTACTCTTCCGGTCTGCAACACTACCGGCCCAATCTGAATTAATTTAGCCTTGCAGGCTTATCTCACGATCCAAAACATATCTGGGTCCATAGCCAATTGTACCTTTCAGGAACCTCATTACATGTTTTGTTGCAATCAAGTGAACACCTCTAGGTTCGACCATATACTGACTCAATGTGTTCACGGAAAAACATATATCTGGCCTTGTGTTCGTTAAGTACATCAATGAACCAATCATCTGTCTATACTTGGTGGCATCCACTGTCTCTGAAGATGTATCACTCAATAACTTCAGATTCGTCACCATTGGTGTAGGCATGGATTTACAATCCATCATTTCTAATCTCTTTAGAATCTCTACAGTATATTTTCCTTGGTTAAGGAAAATCTCACTCAGTCTCTGCCATACCTCTAGACTTAAGAAATAATGCATCATACCCAGGTATTTCATCTCGAATTCTGTAGCAAGCTTCCTCTTACTTTCAATGATGAGCTTCTCGTCCCCTGTTAGAAACAGGTCATCCACATACAACAGTAATATTACTAGTCCACCATCTACAACCTTCTAGTAAAGATTGGAATCTGCTTTACTCTTGGTAAAGCCCAAGCTCATCAGGAAACTGTTAATTCTATCGTACCATGCCCTGGGTGCTTGCTTTAATCCATACAAGGCTTTCTTCAATCTGCACACGTGTCTGATTGTTATGTGTCTCGAAACCTTGTGGCTGCTCCACATACACTTCCTCTTCTATTACACCGTTTAGAAACGCTTTCTTCACGTCCATTTGGTGTACCTTCCACTTCATTATTGCAACTATCACAAGTATAGCTCTAATCGAAGTGTATCTCGCCACAGGAGCAAATGTCTCCTCATAATCTATTCCTTCTTTCTGGGAGAAACCACGCACGATGAACCTTGCCTTGTACTTTTCAACATTTCCATCTGCTGAATGCTTCTTGTAAATCCACTTGGAACTTACCACTGTCTTCTCTTTCGGTCTCGAAACCACATCCCAAACATCATTCTTTACAATGGATTGGTACTCCTCAATCATGGCATCCTTCCATTCGTTCTTCTTTTCAACCTCTTCATAACATGTAGGCTCAACATCAATAATGTCACTTAGCAATGCCACGTAGCTAGAGTATGGTCGTGGTCTCTTGCTTTCTTTGAAAGATCCATCTGGAGCACCATACTTCTCTGCATCTTGAATAATTTCTCGAGCCCAAGCTGGTCTTCTCTTCTTTGTATTCATCTCTCGAGATGAATCTGCAGGTCTTTGTGGTTCTTCCATATCATGATCTTCTAGTACAACATCATTGCCTGCATCTGTATCTACAACTCTGGGAGCTTCAAGTTCCTCATCATGGATCTCATCTGAATGATTCTGTCTCGATCTACTGAAAGATGCATCCTCATTAAAGGTGACATCTGTGCTAGTCTCAATATGCCGGTGACCAGGGATGTAGACTCTGTATGCCTTCGATGTTTCACTATATCCAACAAATATACCCTTCTTGCCAGAAGGGTCCAACTTCGATCTCTTGTCCTTGGGTACATGCACATACACCAGACAACCAAATATCCTCAGGTGCCTGACCTCTGGCTTTTCACCTTTAAACATTTCTTCTGGTGTCTTGTTCCCAGGTACATGGTGGAGACTTCTGTTTTGCACATATACAAAAGTCCTGGCTGCTTTTGCCCACAGATGCATCAATAAATCTTGATCATGAATCACGACCTTTACTTCTTCCATGATTGTTTGGTTCTTTCTTTCTGCCACACTATACTGCTAAGGATTGTAGGGAGTAGAGAGCTCTCTCTTAATCACAACTTCTTTGCAGAATGCCTTGAATTCATCTGATGTGAATTCTCCTCCATTATCTGACCTTAAGATCTTTATCTTCTTTCAAAAAGGTTTTCAACAAGTACTTTGAATTCTTTGAACTTGTTGAATACTTTACTTTTAGCTTTCAAAAAGTAAATCCAAATTTTATGTGAGAAATCATCAATAAATGAAACATAATATACATACTCGCTAAGTGAAGTGGTTGACATTGGTCCACAAATGTCTGAGTGTACGATGTCCAAGGCTTCTTTGGATTTGCTGTTGCTGCTTGGAAATGGGTTCTTCACGTTCTTGCCTTGTGCGCATCCCTTGCATATGCCTTCATGATTCACTTGGATGTTTGGCAAACCTGTCACCATCTTGCTCACGATCAGTAATGCTTTGTAATGCATGTGAGAAAATCTTCTATGCCATATCTCACTCAGAGTGATTGTGCTGTGTACTAATGTAGAATTTGAATGTCCCTTCAATTTGTATAGATCTCCTTCTTAAACACCAATCGCCACATCATCATTAATAGATTTTCCTCTTGGCCACATGAGAACTTCACCATCAATGAAAGGAACTCTGAATCCTTTCTCATCCAAAGCTGAGGTAGAAAGGAGATTCTTCTTCAAACCATGTACCTACAAAACATCTTTCATCTTCATAGGCTTTCCAGAATCCAATTTGTAAGAAGCTTCTCCTACACCTTTAATGGGATACTGATAGTCATCACTGAGCTTCACCTTGTGAGGTGAATCCTTCTGAACTAATTCTGAGAAAGAATCCTTGTAACCTGTCATGTGCTTAGAAGCACCATTATCAAAAAGCCATGTGTCACTTCCATGAGTAACTATTCCTGTAAGAGCTGATATCAATACATATTCTTCGCTTGAATCATCTTCTTTGACTCTCTTCTGATCAGGTTCATCGTCTTCTGCGGCATGAGCACGATGTCTTTTATACTTTCCTTTTCTGACCTGATCTTTTGAGTGGTGACAATTTATTGCAATGTGTCCCATCTTCTGGCAGATGTAGCATCTGTAATTTGAGTAATCCTTTTGAAACTTTTGTGTCTTTTGTGACCCTTGAAACTTTTTGTGTGAGTGAACCTCTTTCTTTCTCTTTCCTTTTCTTGCATGTGCTGTTGGAGCTTGATTTTCATCATCGCCTAGTTTCTCTTCTCTCACTGCTAATCTAGCTTCTTCCTGAGTGCAATCCTCCCACAGTCTGCAAAACCTTGTTAGCTTTCTTCTTGAATCGATTCCCTGAATGAATGATTTCCAAGGTCTTGGGAGACCATTCATTGTAGTCATCACCAGTTCAGCTTCTTCAACTGTGTCTCCAATGGCTTCAAGTTGTTCTCTGATTTGAGACACCCTTGTGAAGTAGGATTAAATGGTTTCTGAACTTTGCATCTTCACACTCTTGAGCTGTGTCCTCAATGTCATCTTCTGGTTGATATTCTTGCCTTCATATAATCGAGATAGGGCATCAAACATTTGCTTGGGAGTTGTCAATGATGAGACATGAGGGATCAAGTGATCCTTGATAGAATATGTGATAATCCTTTTTTCCCTAACCAGGTTCTTCTTGTACTTTGCCTTTGCCTCATCTTCCTCTAGTTCTGGAACTTCTTCTTTGACGAAACCTTCTAGGTCATTCTCTTCTAGAATGAGCATTACTCTATACTTCCATGCTCGGAAGTTATCAACAACCTCAAGCTTCTCATCAAGCTTAGTGCTGGAAGTCATCTTTCCCTTGGACAAAAATACAATAAGAAAATAAAAACTTTTCAAAGAAGGTTTTGAACTTACCAGAGAGTGTGCTGTGCCAAGGTGATCTGCTCCAACTTTAGTTTGCAGCGGCCAAGACGTCTCGATCTAGGGTTTTATGAGGAAACCCTAATCTTGGGAATTTTGGAATTCTATTCCAAGGGAAAGATGCACCCTCCTTAGGTGAACTCCTTGATGGCTTTATTTTAACTAGTGTCCTTTAGAAGGTGGGTGATGTCATCACCTAGGGTTTTATGCAGAAACCCCAATTTTCAGAAACTGCGAAAAATGCGAAAACTAGTCTAGGGAAAAGATGCGCTAGGGTTAGGAGAGTCTTCTTATGATCTTGTTTTCCCCAGCGAGTTCTTCTAGACTGTGAAAATGGCTTCTTTTAGGCCCACTCCGATTCCATGTTAAAAATTTGCTTAAGTAGTTAAGTGTGTTCAATATTCTTTAACTTTTAACAATTAGAACAATAACTGCATACATAAAGATCACTGAAAGAAAGACATCCACAGTATACACAAGATTTATCTTGGGAAACCCTCTTGGGGGAGAAAACCCAACAAAGCTTCTTCAATATAGATTCGTCAACAAGTACAACATGTCTCTCCAAGAGAGATCTCACAAAACAGAAGATAACCAAAAGATAGACCATAAACCCTAACCAAAATAGGGTAGCGCGCCACTAGACCAAGATAGACCTCCAACAAATAACCAAAACCCTCCACGAAAACAACCCAACTCTGTAGCCGTGTCTCCTTCTAAGACTTGTGCACTTTTCCTTGAGAGAGAGAACTTGTGTTGTGTGTATTCTCCAAATGAGGCGCCTAGCCTCTTATAAATACAAGTTGAGTCACCCTGTAATTAGGTCAGGGTGGACTTGTACAAATGACACTTTTTAATTTACGTTTTACTTTTACAAAGGCACAATAGGGCCGACTTTACAAATACAACATAATATTATTCTGTTAGGGTTTTGACTTGGTCTAATACAATACATATATAATAAGATTATCTTCTGAAGCTACTCAAACTTCAACAGCTAGACCCCTCTCCATTTGGGTTGGTGCTTTCCAACCTTAGGGGGGAGTCCCTAGGGTACTTTGCTGCTGTCATAAGGTTTGATTTTCTGCAAAATAAGACAAAAAACAACGATTGATATGTCTTGGACAATGTGTTAAAAGTTCCCAAGACGTGGGGGAAAAGATAATTTTTAGCTTGGAGGGATCCTGTAGGGTTAGCAAAAGAAAGATAGAAGGAAGGAAGAAAGAAACTATTGAAAAGATAGATTAAAACCACAATGAATAACAATGAACTACTTATTCAATTTGCAAGAATAAATCAAAACACCAACAAGAATAGAGGTTCGAACACAAACACAAAACTTCTTTATTATAGGCTTGTCAAAGGGTTGATTGGGCCACAATCAACAAGTCCACAATCAGTACAATGATCACTCTTGCTCAAAAGAAAGTAGATAGACTAAAGAATGAAAGGGAGAAGAGAGTATGAGAGTATGTCGTTGCTGTAAAATCCGACCCATAACCAATGTCCACCATCCAATATATAGTGTGTGAGGCGCACTTTACCAAGCAAATAGAGAGGGCGCATAGGAGTAGGAGGATGGGAAGAGTAGGCGCATGAGTGAGAGGAATAGTAAGCATGTGCATGAGTAGAAAAGCTAGGTGGATATAGGAAATAGAAACACATAGGAGAAAGGGGAGCAAAACTCCATGTGTGAGAATAAGAGAGTGACAAGGCGTGGAAGTAATGAGGATGAGAGGGCTTGTGCACTAGTTATGAGAGGATGCGCATGGGAGAGAGGAGAATGGAATAGGAATGTGAGGAAAATAGAAATAGGGAGTGAGAAAGATAGAGGTTAGGCGTAGGCTAAGAGATAGGGGAGTGAGTGTGAGGGAACGAGTGCGCATGAGAGAGAGAAATACGCCCTCAAACATAGGAAGGCACACAAGCAATGAGAGAAAGCCAAAGATAAATCTCCACACGTGAGAGAGGAGACTAAAGCAGGCGCATAGGTGGATAGAAAAGCTAGGGAAAGAAAATAGATGGCACATGCAAGCGAGGAGAAGGAAGCTATCATGGACAATGCACCACACTATGAGTGAAGGAGGAGAAACAAGGGCGCACTTGAGGAAAGAGAGAATGAATAATGAGGGAGAAAACATGCACACAAGCTTTATAGAGTAAAGGAAACACATAGAGGATAAATTTAGCAACCCAACGCATGTCTAATTGCTAAATTTAGCCAAGTAATGAGTAAGTTTAGCCAAGGAGGAAATTCACCCTATTTTTTAGGGATTTTCCTAAACTTCAAGAAATTAGCGTTTAAAAGCAAATTAGGAGGAATTTGAGGAAATTAATGCATGGAAAGTGAAGATATGTCGAGTGAGAGAAATTAGTGAGAAAAATTAGCCTTGATTGGCTAAATCATCTCCATGGAAGTGTTACCCATAGTTTTAAAAACCGGAATTGGAATCGGAATCGGAATCGGTCGAGGGTCCAACCAGAACCGGAACCGGTTTTTTAAAAAATACATAAAATATTTAAATTTTAACGAAAAAAATATATTTTTAAGATTTAAATCATGTTTCCAAAGCATTAGAGACAATTAGAGACAATATATCCAATGTATGCTCATGAAAATATCAAAATGACAAATAACATACTAACAAGAGTCAAGACTACAAGTCACTATCTGATTGATCAACATGATCAACGATCAATCATCGATTCATCACTACTGCTAGAAGTAGAAATGGCATGAGCATCCTCGCCCTTGGCATCATCATCTGTCTTTGACTCAGACTTGAACTCGGCCTCAGACTCATCATCTAAATGCTCCCAAATGCTCCCAAATGCCGAATAAGAGAGGTGTGAGGCACTTAGAGGGCAATGAGAGTGTGTTATAGACTAGAATTAGGGTTTAGGGGATCTTAGGTTTTAGGTTTTAGGGGGTTTTAAGGATCAAACCGATCGGTTTATGACCAAACTGGTCGGTTTATAACCAAATTGGCCGGTTTGGTCATAAACTGGCCTGTCGGTTCGGTTTATTGGCCAATTTGAACCGGTCGACCATCTAACCCGTAAAACCGATTGGTTTCGGTTCCAGTTCACTGGTTTTTAAAACACTGGTGCTACCTCATCCTATGCGCCACCTCTTCACTTTATCTAAATCTTTGTTGACTTTATTTAACTTTGCGTTGGAAAATGCACCCCTCTTCTTGATGCCATGTAGATGCCACATCATATTGAAACTCTGCCAAATGTTGGAATCTGAGCCTAATTTTTAGGTAATTGCGAAAAATGCTAAGGATGACTAGGAGAACCATGTCACATGTCAACTGCCTAAAAATAGACACTGCTAGAAATAAAATCTCCTCTCATGTCAATGATATCATACTCATTGGATTTGATTTTCTACAAGGATTTCAAATCCACAATCAGAATTGACATGCGAGCCCTGATGCTCAATCTGCTTAAAAATAGAAATCTGTGACAAATCATCTCGGAAAAAGTCCAAAAGACTCAAAATATCTTAAGGATTGATATTGCGTGCTTAGAATTTGAATCTGGGGGCTGCTCAAACTGCAAAAAATAGAAAGTTCCTGCATGTCACCCAAAAAAGTGTCATTGGGCCCAAAATCATGCAGGGACCAACCATGTATGCTCAAAACTGCCCCAAACTGTCAAATGACCCTCTCGAACTATGTCTCCTAAAAAGTAGGGACACCTGCTTTTTGTAGACATCTGTAATGTCCCCCACCTCTTGATAATAGGTTAGCAGAGACTTAGTAGTTTAGTTGTCCCCACTAGACTATAGTCTCATGAGTCATGGGGACTAAGAGACCCCAAAATATTCACCTAAGCACAATGTTATAATTTAAAA
>ML795573.1:74491-84819 GCA_009831015.1 Picea engelmannii | reverse complement strand
AGTTACCACTTTCTAAGTGTTACGTTTTTCCAACCCCTTAATCTGCCTTTTTATTGTCCTTTTATCATATTACCAAGTCCCCTTTATAAGGTTTCAAGCTATAACATCACTTCTTTGGGACTGAAGCAATGGGTGTTGAATGATGATTTATGTGCAAATTGGAGGTATTTAGTGACATTCACTGTGTTGATTGTAGCCTTCATCCCATATGAAGACACATATTCTCTTAGCAATGGAGAGATTTACGAGAACTTTGAGTGTGTTGGGCTGATTTGGACCTATAAGTTGTGAGAGGCCCTACTCTAGAGTTCTATACATGAAGGATTCAAGCTATCATTTAGACAAGGTGGGACGATATGAGTATAGTAGTGCACATGGCAACCTATGCACTCAATCCTAAGTTGTGTGTGGATTGGCTTGGGAGAGTGCCTCCTATTGATGACCAGGAGGTAAAGGACAAGTTCCTAGGGACTATTACAAAGGTGTTCACATATAATGAGGGGATGATAGTTTGTGAAAAGTTTCTTTATTTGTAGAAGTCAGTGGCCCCTTCAACAAATTGGAGGCGAGGGAGGATTGATTCATCATAGCCCAGGAGAAATCTATTGGGTGGTGGAGGATGCATGGGGGTTGAACTCCAAATATTTGTCGAGTTCTTTTTCATTTACTATATTAAATTGCTAATTCCTTTATAGCTGAGGGAATCTCATCTGCTTATAGCTTTATCCACTCCATTAAGAGCAATAGACTTACCTCTAGGAGATCAAAGAAGCTAGTTACAATTCATAGTGCCTTACATCATTAGTATCTGAAGATGTCTGAGTATCTGAAGGGATCAATGACATGATGGGATGTCAATCCAAAGGATAGATAGATGAGGAGGGTGAAGCCTAGTGGAAAAAATCAGCAACAACAAAAACTCGGCAAGGGTCCTGAAAACATTGCCTCGGAAAAAATTGGCAAAAAAATCGGAAAAACTCGGCAAACATTAAAAAATACATAATTTATTTATTTTTTTTCAAAATTTTAAACATTTTTCAATATATAAAGCAACAACAACATCATATAAACAGATAGGCACCTAAATATGGAGAAAAAACCGATATATATTATATAGTGGATGCCAAACAAAACCGATACATCAAAGTCATTACTGAAAGTTTGAAATCAATACAAAATGACATCAATGATCACATATATAAATGTATATGTCCCAAAACTACCCTGCCTTTGGACACCTCAAAAATGCTTGATGGCCTCCACAAACTTCTTCCCTTGCTGCTCCACACAAAAAAAAATAGAATGACAAAAAAAAACCGAATCAGGTTCTTTATCCCGCTTTTTTCCGATTTTTGCCGCTTTTTCCCCGATTTAAAAAAAAAACGCGCTTTTTTCTCTGACCAAAAAATCGTGATTTTTTTTGTTGAAAAAATCGGCAAGCCCAAAAAATCGCGCTTTTTCTGATTTTTGCCAATTAATCGGCGATTTCTTCTGTGAAGATTTACACTAGGGATTGGTTGGGGTGCCATTGAGCATCTTTGAGGAGCCAGGGAAGTTTGATAATGATTCTGATGGTTGTGTCTAATAATTTGTTTTGATGTTTCCATCTTCTTGACATGCTCATGTCACGCACTTTTCTCTTTTCTTATTTCTTTTAGCTACCTAGAAAAAAAGTTAATCCAGCCAAATATTCAGATACTACATATTCTTCCATTTGAGAGATGTCTTGGTTTCCATGAACTGTTACTGGGAAGCATGACTAGGCAGAGATGCTTGATTGCCAGCTAGATATTTTCCCAAATTGGGACAGTCATTTCAATACTTTGCATTTTGTATACAATTATTGATGCCCTCTAATCTAGACCTGACATGTTCCCGTGATTCTTTATGTATCTTAGCTCTTGTAATATTTTGTATTGGTTTTCATGTAAGTTAGGGATTATTCTCTCTTCCGTTTGTATTTGGTACCTATGTTGTGGGGAAATTTGTTCTACCGTTATGCACAAGTATATTCCCTGTGCATATTTTGGATTATTTCATATGTTGATGCCATGATATTGCTTCATGTACTTCAGTTAATGTGGTGTTCGTTTTGTCAATGAATGCTTTACACTTTTGGTTCTAGAAGGAAATGCATTGTTTCCTAATGTTTAATGGGTTGTGTATCACCAGGTTAACTCTTTGGCTTTTAATCCCTTCAATGAGTGGCTGTTAGCAACAGGATCAATGGACAAAACTGTCAAATTATTTGATCTTCGGAAACTCAGTTGTTCACTACATACATTTTCCAATCATACGTATGTTGCTTTTCCTCTGGTCTATTTATAAAAATGCACAGATTATTTTGAACTTTGGTGTTGTTGTATAAATTGCCTTATAGAGAATTCAATGGAACAACTCTTTTGATTAATTATGTTAATTCAAATGAGCATTTTGTCGAGATAGGATTGCAGTGGGGTGGGTTTTCTGTATCCTCATCTGTTGCAATTACATGATATTGTACAGCTTGAGTGGGCCTAACGGTTAAGAACATGTGTTTCCTCTTAAGACGTCACAGGTTCAAATCTCGAGGGGTGTACAGTATGTACACCTCAGTAAACTTAAGCAGTCAAATCGCTGCATGGAGGGGGTCCTTTGTCCCACAAACAAGGGGGTCACATACATCAATTTGGTGTTTGGCTAGGAGTAGGCCGTGACCTTAAATTGGACTATTATTATTATTATTTATAAAAGCTGAATTGAGTGCCCAATATTAGCCTTTCAACCCAGAAAGGGCAGTCTTTTGCTTCTTGCTTTTTCAAGCTGTAATCACAGTGTTCTTATATTGTATTATGCAATTAGTTGAACCGATTCAATCTGTCTTTGTTGCTCAGGCAGATGGATACTTCTAAGTCCTCACTGTCTGTTTTAATTTGGCTACTTCTCTTATGAAGGAGCTGTCCAATGATCAATCTCCCTGTTATCTATACAATAAAGATATCCAGATATTTAGCATTCTAGACCCCTGCTTATCATACTCAGAAAAAAACAACTTAATATGGGAGTAAAAGTTAAAACATTTTGAATCTTATACATTCTAGCTCCAGTTCTGACGTGATTGTTTTTTCATTTGTAAACATCGATTTGAGTTCCGGTGTTAGTAATTGTGGTGGTTTTGTTCCACTTACTGTTTACTATGATACACATGACGCTTTGATTAGATCTATGCTCAGAATGCCTGTTTGTGTAAGTTTCTCTTTGATTGGAATTATTTGTGTGCTTGAGCCCACTGGTGGTAAAAGTTAAAACAAAGTAGTTCTTAGTGAGAACTGTGGAGGATATACAAAGGGAGCTTTATTTCAGAAGATAAAATTCAGCATTAAGGATATATGTATACCCTATGCCTTAGTATCATACATATGATGTGGGATAAATTTAATGTTGATTGGTCCTGAAGCACTTTGTCTTGAAGACATAACAGTATTACTAGAAATTTGTAACTTCAACTAGAAAACCGCCATAACTATATTCCTCATCTATTGTGAGTAGATACCAGACCATATATTCCTCATATATTCCTCAAAACATTGTAGCTTCCTGTTGGAAAATGCCATTACTATATCCATGACCTGTAGTAAGTAGTTACTAATAACTATTAAATATTTGTAACTAGAATTTTCAATATGTATTACAAATAATACCCAGGGGCATGAAAATGTTCTTGGAGAATACACCATGTTAAGAAAAAAGCTTCATTTGTAGTCATGTAGCTCTAAGTAGCATGTTAGACTTCCTGTTCACACTATTGTCTTGATAAGGCTTATTTCTAGGTTGCACAAAACTTGGAAATGTGAATGTTGTGGAAACATGATCCCTTGGAAACGCAAAACGTGATATATAAAAATATGAGATGCATAGAATTTTTTTAATATAACACATTATGGTGCAAGAAAATAAGAATGATATGCACAGATGACCCAGAAGGAAGCCCATGTCTAGATAAACTCCCATAGATGATTACATTATGCAATATCCAAAAATCATCCTTTATATACAAGACTATATGTGCCAAAATTCAACATGAACTAAAGCTTAATATATATCCATCTCATCTTCATTTTAATCATCAAAAATAGAACAAGATGCATGTTCAACAGCGGATTGTGGAATGGATGAAGAGGTTCCAAATTCATGACCATCAATATTAAGAGCAGCAAGAGAAAGTTCCATGTCTGAGGATTTAGGATCCACATCACACACTTTATGAGGTCCACTTGTATATTCTTTACCTCAGTGAGACACAAGGTGCAGGATTGAATGCACATAGATAAGATCCTCGACCTTCTACAATCCTAACTTGCTTCATGAAATGAATGAAATCATAGGTGCTCTAGTTTCTTTATGTTGATGAAGAGTTTGCCACTTGTGAGAGAATATGAGTGGCAAGGTTTTACAAATGTACACCGTTTGCTCCATGATAGATCTACCATCTAACTGGGTTCGTGGTCCTCCTCTCATCCAAAGTTGATAAGTTTGAAAAATCATCCAATCCAACAACAAAATTAGCAAATTCTTCCCTCACCTTGATTTGTAAAGAAGTTGGAAACATCCTCATGAAGGTTCTTTTCACTCCATTGGCTTGTTGAAGTCATAGATTTACGTGACAACTTCAACAAACCCTAATCCAACGAAGTAAAACAGTTCAGATTTATAACAGTACTAATCAAAAGTAGATCGTACCAATATGAGTGCTCAAGAGAGAGTGAACCCATGAACAAGAGAGATGTGGTGCTTGTAGGCTAAAGAATCAATCACAAGATGAATCAATATGATGCTACAAATGAGGCATGGGTTGTGTATTTATAGACAACTCATGAGGTGCAATGTCTCCCTCCATGAGGGGGCTATGGGCCTGTTACCTCTCATGTTGCATGAGGCTTGCATTTGCGATTTTCATCCCAACACTGATGTTTTTGTCACAAGGATCAAGCTTGCAGGATCACATTACTAGATGTTTTGATGGATAAGGGGTGCATTTGTGTTTTGTCTTAGAGATGATGCTATCTTGTTGAAAATTTGTTGCTATGATGGTTGCTAGTAAGTGTGGGATGAGATGTTCAAGTGTACTAGTGGTGGTCTAATTGATGAGTTAGCATGTGCCTAATGGTTAAAACTCTTGATGATGTGGTGCACCCTCATTCTTTGGTGGTGTTGGCATGTTTGGGTTGTTTTTGAAGAAAATTGAGGTCCTATTAGGCTGCCAACTAGGTCTGTCTTTGACCTGAGATTGGCTCTAAGTTTCAACTGTCAAACCGCTCTTTGCTGTTGTTTTAGGACAGCTAACAGTTCAGGAACTTTTCTGCTCAATTGTTATGGTTATTTGTGCATTTAAGGTGCCCTTGCATGTAGTTTTAGTAGCCCAATGGTTAGAACATGCATAACTTAATAAATATAGCACACCTCTAGATCTTTACAACTATATAATGCTGAACTAAACTCTAACATGCATGAAATTACGAAACAAGTGTTTTTGGTCAACATGACCCTAGATAAACCCCCCCCGGGGAAAGCCAGTTTGGAATGTAAGTCTATATAAGTGATGTAAGGAGTATGAAATACAACAAGTACACTAATACAAAGGAACCTGATACAATGGCAGCTCCTCTCAAGTTGCTATGAAGGTCCAAGAAGATGAATGTACCCAAGCATAGTGCACCCTCTTCACTTGTTGCTCTATCTCACTTAAACCTTGCGCCCTTGCTCCTTGTTTCCTTGAAGAAGAAATTCTTGCACACAAAGTAGCTCTTGTGTGCTATCTCTCCAACGAAACAAAGCAATCTGCAATCAACCAAGGCTAGATCATGCCCACTAGGTGTGCGCCCTCCTCCTATAGTGCGCCCTCCTCCAAGCAAGTATGAACACCACTAAATAATGAGGGTCTAAGCCTCCTAGAGCCCTCCATGGAAGGAGGCGCCCTTCTTTCCCTCAACCATAGCTTCCATTTCCATCTCCATTACTCTCCTCTAGCTCTCCAAGTGAACAAAAGAGTGAATAAGCCTCCAAAGGCCCTATGCGCCCCTCATATACCTCCATAAGTAAACCTAAGAGATGGATGGCTAAGATCTCTCCATCCCATCTCTAATCAAAGGTTGAGATCATCCCACAATAATCTTACTCACAAACCCACTTTGGGTTAAGTTTCCTAAGTACACTTTATGTCTATTAATTCATCCACTTAGTGATTAATTAGTCACTTTTGCCTTAAGTGACAAAAATTCAATTTTTGACTTAAGTGAAGTCAAAATTGAATTAGACATAAAGTACAAGGCACGTAGTCCCAATGTATTTCCCTCTTCTGGTTAGAGACTCAAAACCACAAGGGGACCACTTCCTAAGGTACCCCAAATCTCAACAGTTTTGGCTTAGCAATTGTTTGATACTTAGTGCATTTCATGGAGTGGAAGCCCATCAACTTAGGGTCTCCCTAAGTTTCAAGTGTTAATAATTGCTATTTCATGGGATGGTTAGATTAAAACTAAGTTGCACGAAACGGGGAAACGTCTGGAAGTTTCCGAAACGGGGACGTCAAGAAACGCGACCCTCCAAAAATGGAAACGTCAGGGGAAACATCATATATATATATATATATAATAACACATTATCTTGCAAGAAAAAATAATGATACACATAAATGACATTTTAAAAAGAAAACCATGTCTATATCAACATGAAAAGACATGTGGCACACAGTTATAGGAGTAATGCCTTGCATGAGGACACTTGGATCAACCCCAAAAATATTAACTGGTTGACATCGAGGTACATAGAGGGTTTGATGCTCTTGATTAAATGCCAGTTCCATACCCTTATACATGATGGGGGACATTATGCGCTCCACCTACCTCAAATGTGCGCTCCACCTTGTGCTTATTTGCTTGTACCTTATACAGGTGGGGGACATTACAGTTGTTAGAATATGAAAGATGTGTGCTCGTTTTACCATTGACAATACCCTTGTCACCCAACCATAGGCCGAAGCCACCCTCCGAGCACCTTAACCTTGACAGAGAATCACTCCGGAAGCAAACCCTAGGCTAGATAGCCAAACAAAGGGTAGCGCACCTTTCCMCAAGGATARCGCAYCAMMAAGAGYTGATCAGATAGTCCAAACCCTAGCCAAGAGATAGTCCAAGCGTAACTGCTAGYTGCAGCADCTGCAACGRCARCTCTCCTCCAAACCTGCGCAGAAACTGGGCAACTGYAGTGCGCACAAGTGCTGCTCTGCAATTCTGAGACTGCCTGCCAGAATGAGAACTGGCCTCCTGTATTTATACTAATTCTGGCTAACTGCTTGGGCCGACTTCTCATTCTGGGTATCTGTCTGTTCAGTATATATATATTATTTCTGGCCGACTTCTTCTCTTGGAGGTTAATAACCTAATATAAATTATCTTCTTGAGCCGACAAGTCTTCTAGGGTTATTAGCCAACTCATTAGGGTTTCTTCTTTCTTCCCGGAGTATTCTATCCTTGTCAGGTTTACACGTGGAGGTAAATACCTCCCGCAGCTACCATAATATCAACAACAGTCTCCCCTACTAGAACTTGCTTGCTCACAAGCAATTCTGATCCTGTCTCTTGAAGAACCTGTTCACTTTCCCAAGTAGCATTCTCAATGGGTAAGTTYTTCCACCTGMTCAAGTATTCCTTGATGCTCYTCTTCCYTAACCTTTTCTCCCTTACTTCTAATACTTCTTCTGGAATCAATATMAATTTCCCTTCCTCATCCAAAGGGGGTAGTACATCTATGGGAGTGATGTGCTTCCTGATGGCTCGTTTTAGGAAACATACGTGAAAGAGATTGTGCATTTTTCTGCCCTGGGGTAGATCTAGCTCATATGCCACGACCCCTACCTTCCTGTTTACCCTGTATGGTCCAAAGAAGCGGGGTTGAAGCTTATCTACGCCACTTCTCTTAATAAAGGCTTGCCTATAGGGTTGGAGCCTCAAATATACCAAGTCACCTACCTCAAATGTGCGCTCCACCTTGTGCTTATCTGCTTGTACCTTCTACTGATTCTGTGCCCTTTGCAAGTGGTCTTTAATCTCTTTGAATATATCCTGGCTTTGGTGAATCCAATCCTGTACCAAGGGAGCTCTATTGTCCTTGAAGACAATCTCCACAAATGTGAGGGGATCATAACTGTATAAGGCATTGAAAGGTGACATATCGATAGACATGTGATAGGTGGTGTTGTAGCAATATTCTCCCAAATGAAGCCACTTAACCCATGCCTTCTGTTGTCTTGAAACATAATTCCGAAGGTAGCCTTCAACCCATTTGTTGACTATCTCAGTTTGGCCATCAGTTTGAGGATGATAGCTAGTGCTGGGGGTCAAGGCCGTACCTACCAACCTGAATAGCTCTTGCCAAAAGTTGCTCATGAACCTGCTGTCCCTATCACTCACAATGGTTTTGGGTAAACCACACAATCTGAAGATCTCTCTGAAGAATAAGTCTGCAACTTGTGAAGCACTGAAATTTGTGGCAATGGCGAAGAAATGAGAAAATTTGGTTAATCTGTCCACAACCACAAAAATGTAATGCTTGCCCTGGACCTTAGGCAACCCGATGATGAAATCCATGCATATACTTCCCATTTCTGCTCTGGGATGGGGAGTGGTTGCAACAAGCCAGCTGGATGAGTGTGTTCATCCTTGTTCTCCTGGCAGGTGGCGGATTCCTTGATATGGCGCATCACATCTTCCTTCATCCCCTTCCATGCGAATCTTTCCCTTACCTGTCTATATGTCTTGACAAACCCCTGATGCCTTGCCAATGGTGAATCATGACATGCCTGTAATACTCTTCCTTTGAAAACTGATTCAAAAACTGGGAAGATTCGACCCTTATTGTATATGACATTATCCACAATCTTGAAGTTGTCATCTTGTACCTTCCCATCCATCAATTCACATGCAAACCTGTTTTTTGAGTATTCCACCAAGAGGTGTGCTTTCCAGTCAACTGAAATATCTGTCATGGCATGGACTGAGGGTCTTGTAGATAAGGCATTTGCCACCACATTATTTTTCCCCTTGACATATTCAATGTCAAAATCATAGGCCTGGATCTTGCTAACCCATTTCTATTGTCTTTCATTTAAGTCTTTTTGGTCCAAAAAGTATTTGAGGCTATTGTGATCTGTTCTCACAACGCATTTTTCCCCAACCAAGTATTGCCTGAACTTAGCCAATACATGCATGATGGCTAGCATCTCTTTGTCATAAATGGTGTAGAGCAGCTCAAGACCCCTAAGTTTTCGGTTCTCATAGGCAATGGGGTGCCTATTTTGCATGAGTACAACTCCAATGCCCTCACTTGAGGCATCACACTCCAATATGAAGGGTTGCGCAAAATCTGGTAATGAAAGTACCGGGCAAGTGCTCATTACCTTCTTCATCCTGTCAAAAGTCACTTGTACCTCTTGGCTCCACTTAAATGCGCCCTTTCTGGTCAAATCTGTCAATGGTGCCCAAAGATGGGAGAAGCCTTTTACAAACCTCCTATAGTAACAACAGATTCCAAAAAAGCCTTTTAGTTCAGTAAGAGTCTTGGGTGTAGGCCAGTCAAGTATGGCTTGTATCTTCTCTTGGTGCACTTGTACTCCTTTCACTCCATTGATGTGCCCCAAATAAAGAACTTCTGTCATGCCAAATTCACATTTGGATTCCTTGGCATATAAGGACTGTCCTTCCATGATGGCCAATATCTGGTCTACATGCTGAAGATGTTCCTCCCAAGTCTTGCTATATATCAGCAAATCATCAAAGAAAACCAAGAGGAATTTCCTCAACTGCTTGTTGAAAACATGATTCATACAAGATTGGAAGGTGGATGGCGCATTAGTTAGCCCAAAGGGCATAACCAGGAATTCGTAGTGACCATAATGGCATTTGTAAGCTGTTTTGGGCACGTCTTGCTCCCTCATTTTGATCTGATGATAGCCAGAGCGCAAGTCTATTTTTGTGAAGTAAACAACCCCATCAAGCTCATCCAATAGCTCATCAATCCTAGGGATGGGGTATCTATTCTTGATGTTTTTTTGTTTAGTGGTTTAGTGCCTTGAAATCAATACATATGCGCATTGTCCCATCTTTCTTCTTTACCAACACTACTGAAGATGCAAAAGGGCTAGAACTTGGCCTGATGTGACCCATATCTAAAAATTCCTTGATAGCCTTCTCAATTTCGTCCTTATACCTTTTGGGGTGTCTATAAGGAGTAGTGATGACTGGTTTTGCTCCCTCCTCCAATTCTATTATATGCTCAAACCCTCTATTAGGTGG
>ML795573.1:0-13968 GCA_009831015.1 Picea engelmannii | reverse complement strand
TTCTCTCTTTGGGTTATCAGTCTTCACTGATATGGGTCCAGAAGTTTTATTTCCGCATAAGGAGGGAAAATTCTGCTGATGCACACTCCGGGCTGGGAAGCTCATTCTTGGGTTCTTCTTATAGTTCTTAAATCCTGGGGATTTAATTCCCCTTTTCTGAAATCTTGAACTATTCTTCTGTTTCCATCCTTCGCGAGGTTCTGCTCGATGTCCAAACTGTTCATGACAATAGGTTGCCTTTCAAATAGTGCCTTCTAGGGTCTTTGGCTCATCAAATTCAATTCTGTTCCGGTAGTCCTTGGGTAGTCCACTGATGAAGCGTTGCACCTTTGCCTTTTCCGCCTTGATATAGGGTACATACCTCAACAAATCGAGAAATTTGTTGACATATTCTTCTATAGTGAGTTGCCCCAGTTTGAGTTCATAAAACTCTTTAGTCTTTTAGTCGAAATATTTTTCCGACAGATACTTCTTTCGGAAGTATTTCTCAAACCGTTCCCAAGACAGGTCCTCTTCGTGAACCCCTTTCACATTCTTAAGGTCTTCCCACCAAATGGAAGCCTTTCCATTCAAGTTGAAGGTGGCCACTCGAGCCTTCATATTTTCTGAAAAGTCATGGACTCTGAAATACTTCTTTAGTCCAAGCAGCCAAGCCTCTGCTTCCTCTCCCTTCTTTATTTCACCGTCAAATGAGGGTGGTTTGGCCTTTCTAAATTCTTCGAATTTTCGACCTTTGGAAGACTTTTGCTTTTTCTGTTTTCTTCGGGGATAGGAACTGGTTCTGCTGCTAGAAGAGCCCTCTAAATCACTAGCTTCCTTCTCAGAGGAATTATTCGACACTTGTCATTTACCTCTGGGGTGGACCTTTTTCGAGGTGCTCCTCTCAGTGTGGCCACTGATATGACCATGTTTCTGAGTTTCAGGTTCATGCTGCATTTGTCTTTGTAGATCGGATAAACTATGCAGTAAAACTGCGTTAATTTCTGTTTGCTTTTCTTGTTCTTTCATCATCCTTTCATTGTCGGCCTTGCAGCTTTGTAATTCGACCATGAGACTCCTCACAGTCTCGGCTAAATCTGGAGGGGTCCCTACTGCCCTCCTTTCGTTAGACTCTTCGTCTCTATTGTGGGAGCCTTCTCCCACTTCATGGTGAGTCACCATACTATGCGTTGATATTTTCCCGCGGTTGATCTTCCGCTTGCGTGCAAAAGGAAAAACGCTGGTTGTTAGTCAATATTTATATTTATTTGCAACCAATACATAATTTATATTTTCACATGTACACACACACAATAGGGGTTTTTCATTCTTAACTTCGCCTTTTGATTAGGAAGGTTAAGACAGGGGGTTACTCTTTTTAAGAGTGTTCTGAACGGAGCTTCTGCGCAACTCGTTCATGAGCCCAAGCAGGCCAAGTGTTGTAACCATGCTCTGATACCAATTTGTAACACACCCACTACGACATAATAAAATTTTCTCTTTTCCTCAAGGGACAGAATCCCCGAAGTCCTACGGGGGCCTAGGGAAGGCTAGTTCTTTCCTGTTCACCTCCCTGTGATTATGGGTTAGGACCACAGGCCAAACAAACTAGGCGCCTTTTCGTGTTTCGCGACTCAACGATACAAGTGAGTCCAATCTTAAAGGTAGAATGGCGAGGGGGCTCTAGGATGGAACCCTGGCCATAGATCTGGGCGCGCAGATTCTGGCCAGCCAGATCTACCCGCCGCTTAATGACAAAGCACTAGCTCCCTTTCTTTAGTCCCTATCTCGATAGGACCACATACGCACCTAAATGCAAGCGACTTTCACATTTCGCGACCTCGCGAGTTGTGAGTCGAAAACCCTCGAATTTTCTTCACCAATCGCCGATACCCGAGATTCCGATATGGTATGGCCCCTCCTTATTAGCGCTCTTCACGCGTGACCATCGTCTAGGGCTAACTACCCGCCTTGCTCACAACTTGCAAGTTCGCGAGTTGAAAGGTTGAACCTCTGGGCCCTTCTTTTACAAAACCCCGAGACGCGAAAGTCAGAGAAGGTTTGACTCCTTCCGAGCTTCTTGGAACTCGCAACTTCGCGACTTGCGTTGTTGGGCCTTTGTGCTCCTTTCTTACGAGAACCCGAAGTATGAGAAGTCAACAAGATGTTGACTCCCGTTTCAAACGACACGTGTCCACCACCTTTCACCACTTCTCCCTCTCTCTGGGCATCTTATCGTCACGCCACCTGTCAGCCACGTGGGTCCCACCAAGCAGACGTGCCACGTGTTGCACAAGCTCTCGCAACTCGCAAGCTTGTGACTTCTACAGTCGAAACTGATTCCCCTCAACCTCTGAGACCCCGATATGCGATATGGTGAGGAGGTCTTGACTCAATGGTTGCTCCTACTTCTCACTATTCGGGACTTCACGACTCCAAGGGTTTGGTCTTCCACCTCCAAACTCATAAACCCTCGATACGCGATGTATCGAGACGTCAGATCCCACGACTGTCCTTCCTCTTTGATCAATGACCCAGATCACATCGCGATCTCGCAACTCGGGACTTCGTGACTCCAAGAGCCTGGTCTTCCACCTCCAAAATCACGAATCCCCGATACGCGATGTATCGAGACGTCAGATCCCACAACTATCCTTCCTCTTTGATCAACGACCCAGATCACATCGCGATCTCGCGACTCGGGACTTTGTGACTCCAAGAGCCCGGTCTTCCACCTCCAAACTCACAAATCCCCGATACGTGAAATGGTTAGATCTCTGCCACTTGTCCTCCAACATGGACGGTCCCGATGTCTTCGAGACTTTTGGGACGTAGTCGAGTTCACTCTCCCGCCTAAGTAAAGGTTAAGATCAACAAATTATAGAGCTTCGATGGGTCCCTGGGATCTACGGTCCAGGATCCCATCGCTATTTGCGAAGGCTGAAAGGGCGAGGTGTTAACGCCTACGCTCTTTCTCTAGATCCATCGGTGTTGATAGGCTTGGGGTATTCCCGAAAGGATTCCGACCGGTCATTTACCAAGCGATAGGGTATTTTCTTTCTATATTTGAATCTCGCTATCGCTTCTGAGCTTGAATCACAAAGTTCAAACTCTCGGAGCTTCAGGCTCCCATGACCCCGAGACCTTAGAAAGCTACTCTTTCTTGCATAAGGGTTCCAGACCCGGATTGCATGAACCCTTAGACGGTTCTCGGGCAATTATCCCTGATCTTAATAGTGTCTCTGGTAAGGTTTAGTATGGTTACAAGGTTTATGGGGTAATTCTCGGAAAAGAGTACTCTCAAGGGGCCTTCCCAGAATATTACGAGAAACTAAGCAAATAAGACGATTCTCGGTGGAGCGAACTCATGTCCCAGACTTAATCATTTATGCATAAAACATCTATGGCATGTAAGCATACACATGCATCCATTCTATCAAATCAAATGTTATTTAAACACTTCTATTCAGAACTATTTACAAGCACATAAAACTGAACATGCGATTATGACATTAACTTCAAATAACACTTATTAGAAATAACACCAGAGGTGATGCAACTGCTGAGAGAGGTGCTCGTTTCCACCCAACCGTAGGCTCAACGACTCCTAACGGATTTACCACTAACCACCCCCGAGCTGAGACCAGGATGTTGCGAGACTGCGTCTCGGTTTGCCAGTGAACGAGAACGAGGGTTACTCTCCCCCTTCTCTGCTATCACTCACTCTGCATATCTCCAGAGTTCTTCCTCCTTCCCTCACGTCTTCCCCCTCCGCGCTTCTTACTCACGCATTTCCCTCTTGCGAGGTTGCGTGTGGCGCGATTTCCCTCGTGGTGGTCAGGCCCGAGGCTCCTACAGATGGGCGGTTCACTTCCCCCATCCCTCATTAATTCCCGAGGAGCCATCTACCTACCAACCTGCTAGTAATTTTTTCGGGCCAGTGAGCTGCTCTTGGTTCTCCGGGCCAGTGAAGTCCAAATACGATATTGGTTTCCGTGGAAGTTAACACCACCTTTCCAGGTGCCTTCCACCACCGTTCTTCAACCATCGTGGTGTCTTTTTCAGCATATCCCCTCTCAACAGTCCTGCAATATATATTCATAATATTTTTCACATTCATCGACCTTTTTCACAAGGTCCATTTACATCACACATTCACATTTTTGAGTTTGCCACAGTTCTTGGCCAGTATAGTTATTTTTACAAACTAGGGGAAACAGGGTGTTACAAAGTATTTTCTCGTAGTCATGCAAGAAGTTTCTCAAGTTTTTTCCCAAAACATCCTTTGGATCTCCCACTTTATTTAACAAATTACAATCTCATAAAACATAACATCTCTTGACCAAATTGCCCCATGCTTTGCCGGGTTATAAAATGGTAAATACCAGAATCTCCTTCATAACCAATCATGATGCATTTTCTGCTTTTTGGATCAAACTTCCTTTTATAGTCATTTGGAAGATGGGCATAAGCTGGACATCGGAAAACCCTTAAATGCCCAACATTTGGTTTTGATTCATACCAGTATTTCCAAGGTTTTCTTATCTTTAAGGTTGAGGTGGCAATCCTTCATAACCAATCATGATGCATTTGCTGCTTCTTGGATCAAGCTTCCCTTTATAGTCATTTGAAACATGGGCATAAAGGGGCATCCGAAAACCGTTAGATGCCCAACATTTGGTTTTGATCCATACCAGTACTCTCAAGGTGTTCTTATCTTTAAGGTTGAAGTGGCAGTCTGCCTTTAATATAACTAGTGGTCAGCATTGTTCGTACACGTAAGGAGTTGTGCAAGCTTGTACTCTGAGGCATACATCGAGTGCGCTTTGCCAAACTCCTGTTCTTTCCTTCAACAACTCCATTTTGTTGTGGAGTGTGAGGAACAATAAAATCTAGCATAATGCCATGTTCGATGCAAAAAAATACTTGGAGGAATACTCTCTTCCATTATCGCAGCAAAGACTTTTGATAGACTCGCTAGTTTTCTTTTATACGTGTTATCACACAGATTGTAGGTTGGGCAAAGCCCAACCCAATCCTAAAGAGTGAGACAACTATGGGAGTAGATATCCACTGTCACCTTAGATAGATACTCTCCTTGCTTTAGTGTTGATAAGTCACTACAAGTGGGGAATCTCGGTGACCCTAGGGGGATTAAGATGGAAGGTGGTAGAATGACCAAATGAAACCCCTATAGTTCAGGTTTGGTAGTGGAAATAGGCTTTCAAAAGTCTTGTTGGTGAAGAGAGGTTGCCAAAGTGTTGTGTACATGCAAGACAATGTTAAACCTTCCCGAAACAAGACAAATGATTGTAAAACCAAGCCTATATCAAAGGGACAAGCAAGGAAAGCTTGCTGTCTTAAATTGTAGCAGTATATCAGATTTATATCAGCAAAGTAAATTGGCAAATGGTTGCAAAATATGTTGCCAAAAGTCAAGCAAAATATATCAGAAACTAAGCTAGCGATGTCTAGTTTAACTTCCATTGAGAAGAGCAAGACTTTAATGGCATTTAGAGTTGTTTGTTAGGTGTTATCAACAAGTTATTATTACAGCGAATTGGCTGTAGCAAGCAAATGCTACAACAAAAAATTCCAACCACATAAATCAACAAGTAAACCGTAAAAAAGATAACCAATGAGCAGTAGAACAATTATCTAGGTTCACAAGTAAATTTCAGCAGTGGAAAAGTGAACAATAGATAAACGAAAGTGAGTTTTTCTGCAGCCCCCAATCGCTGTAGCATTAAGTTAATTGCAACAAGAGAATTCCTTGGCCAAAGTAGACACCCTTAGGGCATAAACAAACTTATAACACTCAAAAAATATTTCAACTTGAACAAAGACAATATCTCTCAATTTCACGTATACCAATGCAATGATTTTATTTCTCCAATGCAAATTTAGATAAGTGCCTTGTCAATGGGTTATGGAGTCTTCTTGTGTAAGGTTAGATCTACTAATTCTTTAGAGGTGTAAGCCCTTTTACTATCTAGAGCAAGCAAATCCAACAAGGTAAATCTAGGAGGGTGTAATCCCTTTTACTACTAGCAACTTTTTGCAATAGTTTGTCCAATAAAAATTATGATGAATCTTGGTGGAGGGTGTATGCCCTTATACTCCTCCAAGGGTTTAGACAAGAACAACCATGAAACAAGAAAGACACATCAACAACATGCAAAAATTCCTTACCAAATCCAAGAGATATGCAAGATAAACCCTTATCTACCAAGAACATTCCATCACATAGCAAGAGACAAGCTTCCAAGAGATAGCGCAACACTTTAGCTCCATAAGACAAGTATCAAGGATCCAAAAGTTGCACAAGAGAGAGATGCGATTTTCCCAAGAGGGGTGAAAATCTCAGCCATGTATATGTAATTCTCAAGTGAGATTGTTATGTCAAAATGAAAAGAGCAAGCCTCTATTTATAGGTCTTGTTAATAAATTTTGTCCACATTACATTAGGGTAAAACACAATTAGGGAGGTCGACCTCCTCTAATTGCCCCTTTACATTTTCAAAATTCAAATTTACAAAAAATATTCCCCTAAAAGGGTGACGTCAAGCCCTAATTAGCCTCCAAATGAGACATTTTGGCCTCTAGAAGAAGTCGTTGGGCCTCCCAAGGCCATGGACCAAGCCACCTAGTGTTCCAATGCATGGAAAGACTTTCTCTCTTCATCAAAACGTGCCAAATCATCATCAAATCATCACCACCATCACCAAACCCTAGCCCCCAAAATGTGATATAATGCCCTAAAGGTGACATTTTGAACCTCCAAAGTCAAACGTTGGGCAACAGGGGGCTAGCTCTACTTCCTTCAGGTGTCCTCTCATGCCTCCAAAGGCAATGTCTATCATCCAACTATCGAAGGAGAGGGAGCACAACATCCATTATGTGGGCTTAATGCCCCAAGTGAAGGTCCAAGTGGCCTTGTGCCTTCACGGAACATTTTCCACCTGTCAAGGCCTTGCAAAGACAAACAATTCTCCCTCCAAGGGCTCACAAGTCACAAGCATCATGCCAAGTAAGCCATATATAATAAAAGAACCACCCGAACATGTGGATCAATCCCCCCTCTCAAAATAAACAAATGCTCAAAGACCTTATGCAACTTGCCAAATTTAGATATGGGAGGGTGGTCATGGTTACCTATTGGGTGAATCATTCCCCAAGTCAAGGAGTGTTTCTTAAGTGGACCCTCTCTAAGTCACATGAAGAGTATGAAGTGGATGGGGGTAATCCTTTTGGGCATGGGGTTTCTTGACATACAAGGGCTCATATTGTCTCATTTATGGGTGCTTTTGTAGAGGGTGTGTTGCCTTTCGTCCGCGATGCATGGTTTTTCCAAGCCCTTTTGCCATTTAATTTATTAGTGTTCCCAGGTTGAAGCTAAAGTGGGACTTCTACCTAAGCATGAAAAACATTGTCCACCTTAATGCTACCCTGGTCACACTTTTCTTCCCCAAGTTGAAGACGATGTGTGAGACTTCTACCTAAGCATGAAAAACATTGCCCACACACGCTCTACCTTGGTTGGCATGTTCAATTAGTTATTTATTTTATGGGTCCCATCAATTTTTTGTGATAAACATTTCATTGTTCTTAAGATCCCTGAGCGAGCATCTGGAAGGTTTATGATTGGATTTTATCTTTTGCCAGCTACAAGCCTCTGGGCCTTCAACCCCTTCTTCCCATGAAATGAAGTACAAGCCCTTCTTGGGTCAATGTGGCTCGAAAAACCAAAATATGAGGAAATAAAGGGAAGGAACCATGGAAAGTGGTAAGTATGTGTGGGAGAAGTACGATGACTCATCAAGGAGACCCCCCAGTAGCAACCCTTTCCCCGAGGGTGACCACTTACTAGGACACAATGTCAACCACGAAGGTGAAATAGGGCAAAGAGCATAATTTCCAAGAAAACATTTTCAAAATCAAGGAAGAACCCTTTGCAACATATTCAAATGCTTCATTTATTAAAATGACACTTACCACAATGTTGGACTCATTACCTCATGGAGCAAGACCTACCGTCCTCTGTAAGCCAAGTTGGTGTGGTGAATGGTGCAACCATCGATCTCATGGTGATTGGTGGTGTGATGTGGGGATCGTCCTGCTAGTCTATCTCTCGGTACTCCATGTCTGCAACCTGAGGGCCTTGAGACATATCCTTAGTTATCCCTAAAAATGGGGGATAACATGTGGCTCCTACTACTTGGGGACATGTGCTTGCCGCAGAGTGCATGAGAAGCACAACATCTCCTGATAAGACATGTGCCTACACACATCGAAATAGGAAAACATGGTTTGGCATCTAGGATGGCACACTCATCCTTTGTTCATATAATCAAAATCAAAAATCAAAATTGACAACTAATCATAGAAAACAAAATTTTGTATTTTTTCAAAATTTCTAAACTAACATGTAATATGATGAAAGGAAATGATATAAATCAATTATGCAAAAAATGCAAGTAGAGAAAAATTAAAGGTGGAAATGAAATGCAACTAAAATAACATGAACAAGCAAAATGAAAATGCAAGAAAGCAACATGACCAACCTACTTACTTGGGGCCTTGGCCTTGAATAAGTCAAGTTCCTTGAAGATAGGGTCAGAGAAGAGACCCATCGACTGGTAATGGCATCTTTCTCCCATCCATGGCAGACAAGTAGTAGCTTCCCTTCTCGGACTTCTTCTTGACGATGTAAGGGCCAAGCCATAAAACATCATTCTTCTGATCGTACTTGGGCTTGCCCTTCCTCTTATCCCACATGAGTGCAAGGCTTCCTTCAATGAAGTTTATGTAAGGTATGCTCTCAATGTAAGGGTATGAAGGTGGTTCTACATTTACCATATCTTTAATGACCTTTTCATGTTCTTTATCTCTTTTATCTTCTTTCTTTAGTATCTTGATGGACCTCGACTATTTTCCTTGGAATTTTGCAAGTTTCTCTTTGTATTTATTCATCCTCAGAAGTAGAGTATCTATGTAGTCCTTCTGCATAATGTTGATGTTTGGGCAACATTGGAAAGACATTCTACTAGATTGATAATTAATAATAAGATTATTAATTATTAAACAATATTATTAATTATAATATTATTATTGTAATAATATATTTATAGTATAAAGTATAAATATATATAATAAAGTATAAAGTATAAATATAAAGTATATTTATATTATATGTATAATATAATATAAAGTATAAATATATTTATTACCCAAGGGACACATCTCTTCATGGATGGTCACCATATGTTTTTTATATGTAGAACACTCATCATTGTAATAGGGTATTCATTCATATACAATATCATCTTTTATGAAAATTCAACATGGTATTAGAGCGAGACTAGGCTTGACTCCTTCACGGGAGGGCCAAGGAAAATGAGAGTAGAGTAAAGTCTCGGGAGTGCTAAATTTATGGGGTTGTTGCAATCTTTATGTACATCATATTTACTTTTTACTCCTACCTAAATTATAGAAAGAATTCCATAAATTATGGTGGATAATAATTTCTAGTAAAAATGTCTAATTACCTATATATGAGGAATGTACTGCATATTTACTTCTACCTATATTTATGCAAAGAATCACATGAATTATGGAGGAACAATTTAACAAAGTCAAATACTATGTGGATGGATTATAACCAAATTAATCTTTGGGTAGTTACCGAAGGTATTCTCTAACTATTTATAAGAAATAAAATTGAATTTAATTTTAAATTTAATTTTCAAAGAGATGTCTTTTTGGATCAATTTAATATTACTATAAAAAGACACAACAATAGACACATTTTTCTCTCTCACACGTGGGAAGTGATCTAAGGAAGAGACCGAAGTTTCTAAGTAGTTGAAATTTTCTGAGTGTAATTACTTAGTGATGTTCTAGAGTTTACTAAAGTAATATCGTTGGAAGTAATTACCACTTGCGGAAAATTGTGCTTCTCTAATTTAACACTAGAAAATCAATATGGTTAGTTGTTTGACATTGAGTAGATGATGGATGTGTGTTAGTAGAAGACGTATCATTTTGAGGGTCACTGTATATAGTTGTGCACAAGATAAATTGATCTCCTCTAGGAGATGTTTTTTGTTGTTCTTGTTTCTTGTTCCGGGCATGTCACGGGTAATAGCTCTGAGAAGGAGCCATAATGACAGTGACAAGAAGCAACATGAAGAAAGACTATCTAGACAGAGTTGTGCACATCCATGTACTGCAGAAGAAGAGGTCATCACATGCAGAGGGAGCATATGACTCCGAAGACTATATAGCCTCAGAGGGAGTGATGGTTTCAGATGTTTTCTGTGGGAAACTGTATAGTCTCATGATGACATGTTGTAGCTATTAGAGAGCTACCCACCAGCCCTGGATGCATGCTATGAAGTCACTATGGATTTCCTGTGATGTATAAATTTGTGTGTCTAACAGTCAATGGTCATGAGGTCGTGTGGATGGCGACGACGTTAGAGTCTGTGTCGAATATAATACCTTCCTCATTAAGAGGGAGTGTTAAGATTTTATGTAATTTCAGAAGTTATTCTTAAGTGATAATGTTTTAGCATTGGGTTGACATTCTCTCGAAATTGGTCATGGTAATTTGACCAATGGAGAATGGACCTGGCATAGTCTTCTAAGGACATAAGACTCAAAGTGTGTGGCTTTCAACATCTGGAAGGACTAAAATTCTTCCTGTGGCACATATGGCAACCTGATAAGGAATAATGGTCCTTGTAGTCACAGAACACTCCGTTGAGTATGTGACAACTGCGGGACACTCAATGTGCATATTGAAGAAGGATTTATATGGGTTAAATTAGGGATCTAGAGCATGGTATGACAAGATCGAGATATGGTAGAGACAGAGATCTTTCTAAATCAAGGGAAGTATACAGTAGAAATCCTGAAGAGGTTCGGGATGTTGGATTGCAAGGCAATGGCTACACCTATGGTGTCAAATCTGAAGTTGTTGTAGGATATGACTTCAAAGACTGTGGATGTTACTTTATACAGGGAGATGGTGGGTTCACTAATGAACTTGACAAACACAAGATCAGATATATGTTTTGCTGTGAACACCCTGAGTCAATATATGGAGAATCCCATGTAGGTTCATTTGGTCGCACCAAAACATGTGATGAGGTACCTTAAGGGTACATTGGATTATGGTCTCAGGTATGTGACAGACCATGAGTTCGAGTTATATGGATATTTGGATTCATATTGGCCGACAATATTCCTGATTGGAAGAGTGCTTTGACATATTGCTTCAGTCTAGGCTCCAATATGGTTTCATGGAGCAACATGAAGCATTGTGTGTAACACTCAATACGGTTGAGGCAGAATATGTGGCAGCATGTGCAACAAATCACAAAGTAGTGTGGCTTTGGAAATTGATGAATATTGGACTGAATTTGACTTGTAGGTAAGACCTACAAAAAGAGGATGACAAGACTTGTTCTGGAGGACAAGTGATGAAGTCAGCAGGTTGATATTTAATGCTCGAGAGGGAACTAGACAGTCAGTTCCACAGGGAACTGGGTACTATAGTAAATAGTAGGAGGCTTCGCCAGATGCATGAAGTAGTCATGTGTGGCACTCAATATGGCTGAAACTGAGTATGTGACAACATGTGCAACAAGTCGTGAAGCAATGTGGCTTCAAAAATTGAAGACTATTGGACTAATTTTGACTTGTAGGTAAGATCTATAAGAAGAGGATGACGAGACTTGTTCTGGAGGACAAGTGATGAAGTCAACAGGTTGAAGATTCAATTGATATTCAGTGCTCGAGAGGGATTTGGACGATTAGTTCCAGAGGGAGATGGGTACTACAGTAAGGAGTAAGAGGCTTTGTCGGATGTAGGAAGAAATCATGTGTGGCACTCAGTACGGCTAACGCTGAGTATTTGGCAGCATGTGCAGTAGCAATGTGGCTTTGAGAATTGTTGTCTGGGTTATTTGGTCTCGGACTGGAGGCAACCTTCATTTTGGTGTGACAACCAGAGTTGCACGAAGTCTTCAGAGAACCCCGTGGTCTATGACAAGTCGAAGCATATCGAGATCAAATATTATTATATCAGGGATATGGTGCAGAAGGGAGCAGTGAGACTCCAGTTTCGTGACTATAGAGGATCAAGTTGCAGACGTGTTTACAAGCCGCTGTCGAGGATGAAGTTTGAGTACTTCAGGGACAATCTTGGCATGGTCCCTCTTCAGAGGGAGTGTTCTTATCCAACTTGAAAAAGGGTTGGCACTGAGACATGTGGAACTCATCCAACATGAAAAATGATTGGCACTAAGTGTTCTCATCCAACATGAAAAAGGGTTGGCACTGAGACAGGGATAACTCATCCAGCATGAAAAAGGGCTAGCACTGAGTGTTCTCATCTAGCATGAAAAAGGGTTGGCACAGAGACGTGTGGAATTCATCCAACATGAAAAAGGGTTGGCACTGAGTGTTCTCATCCAACATTTGGCACTGAGTGTTCTCAATCATCATGAAAAAGGGTTGGCACTGAGATAGGTGGAACTCATCCAACATGAAAAAGGGTTGGCACTGAGACGAGTGGAACTCATCCAGCGTGAAAAAGGGTTGGCACTGAGTCTTCTCATCCAACATGAAAAAACACTGTCACTGAGACATGTGGAACTCATCAAACATGAAAAAAGGTTGGCACTGAGTGTTCTCATCCAACATGAAAAAGGGTTGGCATTGAGTGTTCTCATCTAGCATGAAAAATGGCTGGCACTGAGATAGGTGGAACTCATCTAGCATGAAAAAGGGTCGGCACTGAGTGTTCTCACCCAACATGAAAAAGGGTTGGCATTGAGACAGGTGGAACTCATCCAACATGAAAAAGGGCTGGAAGTGAGTGTTCTCATCCAGCATGAAAAATGGCTAGCACTGAGTGTTCTCATCTAGCATGAAAAATGGTTGGCACTGAGACATGTGGAACTCATCCAAAATGAAAAAGAGTTGGCATTGAGTGTTCTCATCCAACATGAAATAGGGCTAGCATTGAGACAGGTGGAACTCATCCAACATGAAAAAGGGTTGGCATTGAGTCTGGTGGATCTCATCCAGCATGAAAAAATGCTGACATTGAGACAGGTGGATCTCATCCAACATGAAAAAGGGATGGCACTAAGACCGAGGGTGCACATGATCATGTATTGATGCATTGCAGGGTAGTGGATTTCCTGAGCACATGTTGTAGCTATTGAGAGCTACCCACAGACCTTGGATGCATGGGGTGAAGTCATATTGCACTATGGATATCCTATGTAGATATGGTAATGCTATCTTGGTGATATTCTTGGTGAAACTCTTGGTGATATTCTTATGGCGCAAGTATGAGAGTGTAGTGCAGCTGCAGTTGTGTATGGTACTTGTTCTGTGTATATGGAAAATCTCTCTCTTTTTCACTACCCTTGGAGAAGGAACACTCTACTTGTCTTGAGTTGTTGTTGCAGTTAACAGCTTGGGCTTATCTGTTGATTCTGGAGTAGGCTTGCTAAAATTATTCTAAGTAAAGGTTAGGATGCTCCGGGGTGGCCTTGTGTCTATAATTGGGTGACAATGATGTGGCATTGTCTATGGTTAAATTGATGCATTGCAGGGTAGTGGATGTCCCGGGGACATGTAGATATTTGAGAACTATCCACGAGCCTTGGATGCATTTCCTGTGAAGTTACAAGGGTGCACATGATGAGGTACAAATACATTGTGAGGTAATGGATGTCATGGTGACATGTTGAAGCTATTTGAGAACTACCCACATGTAATCTTCATAGCTAATCTTGGCATAATGTAGAATGTCTCTCTCACTGAGAAGAAATGTTGATGTTTGGGCAGCATCGAAAAGACATTCTACTAGATTGATAATTAATAATAAGATTATTAATTACTAAGCAATATTATTAATTATAATATTATTAATGTAATAATATATTTATAATATAAAGTGTATATATA
>ML795572.1:250219-264605 GCA_009831015.1 Picea engelmannii | reverse complement strand
GGTAACGGATGCATTCAGAAATACAAGGAAGTTATGAAGAGTAAATCACATTCATTGATTTGGGAGGACGACTAAGAATATGCCAGCATCTTCAATTATCAACCATCAGATTACAATTTTAGATTAAAAGCTGATTAATTGTGGTTACAATTTTAGATTAAAAGCTGATTAATTGTGCTCATTGTCAATAGGTATAAGAAAAATAGGTATAAGCCTTTCTGCGTAACAAGCAGCACCATGCTTACATCAAGCTTTTGTCTGGAAGTGGTTGTAAAATGCAAAATATATGGCTCAAACTACAACAAGCAGCACCAGGCTTTCAGCAAGATTTTGTCTGGAAGTGGTCGTAGTATTGGTATTTTACATCTAATAAATTTAAAATGCAAAATATATGGCTCAACTACAACTAATATGTAATGTTAGCCTAAACTTTGAATGAAAAATACAAACTTTAATATATTGAAATTTAAATTGTGTATATCAGGAATTCAGTTGAACTACTGTCAATTGATAATGAATCAAGATTTCATTCTTGCGTGCCTGAAAATAGCTTCTTACATGTGTAGTGACTTTTCCAGCTGAATTTACAGGCACCAGTTTAATTCTCATGCTCACGCTGCCGAAGAGGTATTCATTTTTGGACTGAAATCCATGGTGAGCTCGGCGATTTGGTCATTATTCAACAATCTAATGGTTCCCCATAAGATTTTGAAATTGTCGTTGAAACTGGAGGATTCTATTGAGCATAGAATCATGGCAGCGAGATCATACCGGATCCGGTATGAATGCACCTGTACTACCCCGCGGTGCAAATCCAATTCTGAGCATCTTGACATTAGAAGCCTACAGGATTACTTTCTGTTGAACCCATAGACACAACCAGTTGTGGAATCGTGTGAATGGACTTACATGGACAAGGAATTGCAGGAATCTATAATCCCAGACTAGAACGGCGCAAACTCGAAAGCATCTTCAAATGCTTCTTCTTGATTCTGCTCTTCCATGGCTTCCTCAGTGATGGCGGGGTTGGTGAGCTTGGGCAGCGTCTCTACACTTGAAGTCTGAGTACCTATGCCATCTTCCTTCCTCAGAAGTAACTTCTCTGAATTCACAATTAAAGAGACAAGTCTCGTCTACCAGCTACCCATGCAAAATCGTGATATGACAGATGGAGGGAAGACTGGGAACCGTCAGGACACGCGTCACTTGAGATTTCTAACTAGCAAGTTCTAGAAACTAACCAACGACCTCGTTTAATTTTCAATATGTAACGAGAACAAAATTAGGATTCAAGGTGTATTAAACGTTTTGAAATATCTGGCTAAGTTTGTCTACGTCTCTCTGTTTAACAATTTTCGCGTCTTCTTCCAAGTTCGTTTGTCGCTCATCAACGTGAGCAACACATTGCTTTTGTTGACGTGCGGCTGGGCGATTGTCTGATCTGGTTGGCTGTGGGGCAGAGTTTTCTCAATGTCAATTGGAAGTTTTGAAAACACTTCAACAATATTGTCTCATGTATTCTCTGGTCTAAGTGAACTCATGCCAGTTGCATGGAGAATAACCAATTAAGCATGTAAACTTCTACGAATGAAGAAGTTAAGATAGAAATATTATTAGACTAATATCAAAAGTGAAATATTTTAGTTTAAGGAACCCCTGTTAGAACTTCTTTCTATTTTTATCTCCTCAAAGGTCACGGAATTTTGTTGTCTTTTTCTTCATTTTCTCTATTTCTGCGTTTCCAATGGGAAGGTTTCCTGCCCATAAAGTCAATGAACTTGGCTTATGAACTGACTCCCTTCAGACAATTTTGTTTGTCTTGGAGAATCGCTTGAATTTTTTACGTTATTCTGTGGCACTGGCTCATAACTTGCAGCAGAGTTTGAAGTCCATGCTTCTTCTTTCAAATCGGTTGAACACAGAAAAAAGAATGATGATGTGTATATACTTATATGCCATAAACTGCCACAAGTAGGAAGGGGTTTCGTATTAGAGTCAAAATCTAAGCCTAATGGCGCCAACCTTCATATGGATGCTCTTTATATTTTATATTGAATAAACAATATGTAGATAGAGCACTTAAAATTTAACAATTAAATATTAAAAAAACATGGGTGACAGGATAGGTCGTTGCTATAGAGACATAAAGACGGAGTTAATTCAGGCCTCTTGAGAAACTAAAAACCAGAAACCAGGGTGGGGCATCAAAACAAAATCCCCAATCAAATCAGACGACAACTACTTAGTAATGCCCCAATTCTATTACAACAAGTCATACAGAGCGAGCCAATCATTGCCAAAAGATCCGATAGCAAGTAGCCGGGAGGTCATTGCAAGAGCCAGTATCTTAGTTGGTAGCACTAACCTGTTTTCATTGCCTTAATTACAAATCTTAAAACTATAAATTTTGCTGCTATCTCCTCCATTATTCATTATTGGCAGGGACTTGTTGCTCAACCATTCTCCTGGTTAACTTATAAAATTTTGTTTGAGTTGTTAACTCTCCTTGTTAACTTATAAAATTTTGTTTGAGTTGTTAACTCTCCTTGTTAACTTATAAAATTTTGTTTGAGTTGTTAAATTTTTCAAATTGATGTAAAACTGAATTTTGTGGTGTTCTACTTTATTAATTTATACACTTTTGTTTGAGTTGTAAACTTAACAATTTATTTAAGTTACTTAAATCTTCATGCAAGAATGGAATGTTTTTGTATTATGTAATTTATAGAAGTGTTTTTTTCTTATTTATTTATAGGTGATGAAAACTTCTAGCTTGAATTGACACATTATATGTTTTCTTAATGCATAGAGATTAATGTTGTGATTATTGGGTTGATCTCATATTTATAGAATCTTATTGTTTTAATAAGATATCTTTTCTTGATTTGCAATATTGTCTCAATAACATACCTTATCTCTATTTGCAATCTTTGCTTGAGGTTGTTGTTTGTATGTCTTATTTTAATTATATATATTATAAATAGAGAGTATTAAAGCTAAGGTTGAAAAGGGGTTGTGATGGGAGCTAAGGAATGTAGGGTGTCATAGAAAGGTGAGGCAACTACACTTTTTGGTAGTGGTGTTGTGGTGGTGGAGGCTAGAAGAGGGATAGCCACTAAATAAGAGGTGATGTTTGCAGAGTATGGATTTCCTTAGAGATCCAAGAAACCATGTGTTCAAATTAAGGGCAGTGAGGAAAATATTGTTTTCCCTTAGAAGTGGATCTTAGAGGGCACTGAAATGATGCAAGATCAAGCTTTATAAGCTTACTTCTCTGACTCGAAGATGCATCTCTAGATTAGTGAATTATAGGGGAGTTTGATTCGTAGGAAGGTTAAAATTTCTCCTTTGTAGAGAATCTCTTTTATCTTTGGAAGGGTGGAGGATCACAAAGTCATTTTAATGGAGCTTCCTTGGTGTTATGGAAACATTGGTATTGTTCTCTTTCCTTAGTCAGAGCATTTTTATTCTTCAATAGAAATGAGAGAGCTCTAGCTATTATTTGTGTGTTTGGTTGTAACACACCCACGATGGGGACTCGAATTTTCACTTTTCTTAGGAGAATCAAAACCCCCATTCGGGGTCTCTATTCCATTCTTCTCTTCCAAAGATTTCCAGCCATGATCTCCATGCTCTAAAATGAGCTCAGAGTAGGAAGATATCCTCTCCCAAGATCTCTGGGTTCTTTCACCTCCCTACACTTGCATATGATCGTGGGCTATGAATAGACACCAAGATGACATGCGCCAAGACGACCACCATGCAAATTTTCTGGAGTGGAAAACCTCTAAAGTTCACGATCCGACGCCGCGTGTCCTCAGGGATTTCGACGACCCTAATTTTCTTTGGGACTTTAGTGTTTGGAAGTTTCAAACGTTCCTACAACTTTTTCCTCCGAAGTACTCCATACTCAGAGTTACAGATCGAGTGCTACACGTCCCTTGTGATCAACGGTTCTGGTCTTCTTTGGGACTTCGACATTTGGGAGTTCTGAGCACTCCAACTCTTTTTCCTATGAAGTACTCCATACTCGAAGTTCCAGATCAGGCGCCACACGTCCATCTAAATCAATGGCTCGGGTCCACTTTGGGACTTCAGCGTTCAGGAGTCCCAAACGCTCACACCACCTTTTCTCCTTGAGTGATTTCACCCGAAGTCAATGATCTGTCAACGCATGTCTCTTTCAATTTGACGGTCATGATTTACTTCAGGAGTTCTCAACTGTCGTGACCCCAATTTCCTCCGAATTGTCTATATTTTGAAATGGAAGATCTACTGACACTTGTCCTCAGCTGATAGATGACTCAGAATAAATTTAGGTCTCTGACCTTCAGGAGTTCTTTTTCAACACATCCCCTTTTCTCTTGGAGTGACTTTCCTGCAAAGTGCAAGATCTGATGACACATGTCCTTTTGGCTTCGACGACTCAGATCTTCTTCAACTCTTCGGGCTTCGAGAGTGTCAACCTCTCCACACTTGATTTTTCCCGGAGTACTTACCCCCAAAGTCGATGATCCGTCGACGTGTGTCTCCCATAGATTAACGACTGCAAATCACTTCGGCTCTTCGGGCTTCGAGAGTTCAACCTCTCCACATTCGCTTTCTCCCGGAGTGCTTACACCCGAAGTTGATGATCTGTCGACATGTGTCCTTTCTCTCAGATCAACGACACAGATGAAATCCGTTACTCCACGAATTTCCAAAGTAATTCACGACTATCCACCTAGAAAATTTTCTAGGTCTGGTGGCCATGATCCGACCAATACCGATTTGTTTGTCGATCAATGGTTCACAGTGATTGTGGGGCCTCAACGTGTGCACTCTTTATCAGAGAGCTCAACCTCTATAATATGAAAAGTACTCACCCAACTCGATCTAATCGGGGTCATTGATCTTCCAACCCGACGAGATCAACAACGTTGGTGAATTGTGAGTTGTGAACTAGCACGTCCACTAATTTCACATTCGCGCTCCGCAATGATTCCCAACCATCGATTTAATTGATCGACTGGTGTTTGATTCGTTATCTCCAGTGGATCTTTGAGTCAATCTGACGACTAGGATAGCTTCTCCTCCTGATGAACGGCTCACATCCATATCCGTTGTCAGGTTCTTAAGTCATCTACGGCTTTTGTTACTCTGGTAGTTCAGGTAACTGTGACTATCGTGAAGTTTGACATCTGAGAGCTTTGAACTCTCGAAGTTCTGAAGCCTTCATGAGCTAACTCCTTTTAGTGTAGGGTTCCTAGACCCAAGTCACTTGGACCTTTATATGACTCTCGAGTTATGAGATCTACTCTTTAGATGGGTTTTGACTAAGGTCGTGGGTGAAAATTCAAGGTCTTTCAGACTACTGGTTTGAAGGAAACACCTTCCTAGTTTGCAACTTAAGTTTTAAAACTAGGCAGTGTAAAATCATGAGGTTACCGAGATGGTAGTAGTTCCAAGAGGCTTTCTCTGATTCCAGAGCTGTGAGGTAGCTCCCTGGGAAAAACACCTTCAAGATCTAAATTGGGGCACACGAAAAAAACCGAAGCACAAGTCCTCAAGGACAACAACATATATACAAAATTTAACCTTTTCAGTGCAAAACCATTTACATATAAGTAAATACATGCATGCAACTATTAATTCCCAATTCAACGCATAAAGTATGGAAACACTTATCATAACTAGACAACGTGAAGCGACTACTGGAAAGGGTGCTTGTTTCCACCCAACCATAGGCTCAATCACTCCTAACGGATTTACCTCTAGCTACCCCCGAGCTAGACCATGATGATTTTTTATTGGATATCTTCTTCTGACTCAGAAATAGATAGGGACGAAGGTTACTCTCCTTATCTCGTCTTAATCTATATTTCTCGTGATAAGAACACACTCCTTTTTTCACAATTCCTCCTCAAGTCCCAGAGCTTCTACGCTTGTCTCTGCACTCTTCGCATATTTTCCTCCCTGGCCCCCACGCTTTCCTTTCTTGCCTTTCCCAGCAATATTGTGTGTGGCCCGAATTCCCAGTCCTTGGTTAGGTCTGGAAGCCTTACAGATGGGCAGTGTTTCCCATCCCCTCATTAACTCTTGCGGAGGTCTTCCCACCTACCAGCTGGACTGTAATTCAATCCTGGGTCAGAGGGTTGTTCAGATCCTGAGAAATTAAATTCAACATAGTACTGGCTCAGTGGAGGTTAACACAACCATTCTTGGTCCCCTCCACCATCTTTTCATAGCATTTGTGATCTCCCTTGGCACATCTCCTTTCCAGCAAGCATGCAACACGTATCCATTTTCTATTTAAATAACATAATTTACATTCATTGACCTTTTATACAAAGGTTCATCAAATCAAACATTCACACCTTTGAGTTTTCCATAGTTCCTTGGCCAATATAGTTATATTTACAAACTGGGGGAAACAAGGTGTTAGAATTCCCTCCCCCTTAAAGGAAAATTGTCCTCAATGTTCTATCTGTCAACATGATATGTATATACAGGAGTAAACAAAATTGGATATCCATGTCTCATGGGATCCTCCATTTCCCATGTAGCCTCCTCTGAGATAAAGTGTTTCCACTGCACCTTGACCTATGCAATGGTTTGGTTCCTGAGTGAGGTTTCCTTCCTATCTAGTATGCATTGAGGTTCTGGCAGGAATTCTCCCCCCAACTCCACCTAGATCACAGACCAGTCAATTATATGATTAGAATCATGTACATATTTCTTCAATAATAAAACATGGAAAAAATTATGTTCCTTTACTGTGGCAGGAAGTGCTAGCCTATAGGTTACAAGTCCCACTCTATCTAAGACTTCAAAGGGTCCACAATACCGAGGTGCCATCTTGGCACAATATCCCATTCTCAAGGAACTCTTCCTGGGTCTAACTCTGAGATAGACATGGTCTCATGTCTTGAACTCTCTCGGGGTTATCTTTCGGTCGGCATAGCTCTTCTATCTATCTTGAGAAAATTTTATATTTTGTTTGATCTAAATCACTTGTTGCTCCATTTATTTCAACATGTCCAGTCCGATTGAAATTCTATCCACTGGATTCCTCCAGTTGATGGGAATTTTTCATTTTCTACCATAGAGGGCTTCAAAATGGCTCATCTTTAGTGACTCTTGATAACCGTTGTTGTAGGCAAATTCTACCAATGGCAGGTAGTCTTCCCACTTCTTAGGTTGATGCATTACATGAATCCTTAACGTGTCTTCTAATATTTGGTTTACTCTTTCTATCTATCCATCGATTTGGGGGTGATAGGTTGTGCTAAACAACATTTTAGTCTCAAGACCATCCATCAAGGATTTCCAAAATCTTGAAGTGAATTTTGTGTCTATGTCGGATATAATCTCTTTAGGCATTCCATGTAGTCTAAATATCTCCTTCATGAAGATGTTAGCAATATCTATTGCCTTGCAAGTTGACTTGACGAGAATGAAGTGAGAAGACTTACTCAGTTTGACCACCACTACCATGATGATGTCATTTCTCTTAGTTGATCTTGGTAGTTCGGTGATGAAATCCATGGAAACGGTTTCCCATTTCCGTTATGCAATTGGTAGGGGATGTAACAACCATGTTGGGTGCTGATGTTCTGCCTTAACTTTCTCGCATTCTAGGAACTTAGCTAGATAGTTGGCTATGTCCTTTTTCATTCCAACCCAATAGAATTTCTTCCTAGTGGCCGTGATCATTTTATGATATCCTGGGTGACCAGCATATGGTCTCCTGTGTAGTTCATCCATTATGAACGTCTTCAAGTCGTCACATCTTGGAATATACAATCTATTTTTGTAGGTCAGTAGGCCTTCATCGAGCATCTAATAGCCTTCATACTTTATCCCTATAGGCTCTTGCCTTAGGTATGAGGTCACGGTCTTCAGGAATGTATCGGTTTCTTTTGCATTTATGATCCTTTCTCTGACATTCATTTCACATGTTCTTACTACTGTCAGGTGAATCATTTTCATACTTTTTCTAAGGGCGTCTGCTACCCTGTTTTCCTTCCCTTTGATGTATTTTATTTTGAAGTCGAACTCACTAAGGAGAGCCATCCACCTAGCTTGTCTAGCATTGAGTTTTGGTTGATCAAACAAGTGCCTCAACCCATAGTGGTATGTCATAAGTACAAATATCCTACCCAAGAGGTAATGCCTCCACATTTTTAAAGCATGCACTATGGCAGCCAACTCTAGATCATGGGTCACATAATTGATTTCATGCTCATTCAATTTCTTGGATGCGTAGCAAATTACATGTCCCTCTTGCATCAGGACTCCTCCAAGTCATCCTTGCAAGCATCTGTACACATGAGTAAGTCATTATCAGGGTCTGCAATTTTCAGCACTGGTGCATGGTTCAGAAGGTATTTTAGTTCCTGAAATCTCTCTTCACATTATAATGTCCAAGTGAATTTAACCCCCTTTTTATGGAGGGCAGTGATTGGACAACCAATCTTGGAAAATCCCTTTATGAACCTTCTACAATATCTTGCTAAGCCCATAAAAAAACTGATATTAGATACATCCTTTTGGGTAGGCCATTCCTTAATAGATCTGATCTTGTTAGGGTCTACTACTACCCCTTCTTCATAAATGACATGGCCCAAGTAATGCACTTTCTTCTAGAAAAACATGCTTGCTAATCTGATCCGTATTATTTTCGGCAAGAAATGAGAGCGGAGATATAATACAGAAATATACAGAGATATTGAAAGAGAAATAGTAATATAACAGATATATATCAGAAATATAACTAGAGGCAAAGATATACAGTAATATACGATTTCTATTAATGAAATAAATGTACAGAGACTGTAAAAATACAGAGTGAAAGACTCGCTAGAATGGTGGAAACTTATCTTTGAGAAGATATGTGATGGTTACTCGCATTCGCAAGAAGATGATTTTTTAAAATGAGGCTCTAAGGTCCTTTTTAATATAAGGAAAATCCAAAACCCTAACACCAGAAGATGAAAATCCAAAAGGTTTGCAGGCCCCGATGGGGGTAGTTCATACGTCAACATCCCAGGGGCGTAATTTTTGCATACGATCTTCGTTTGGGGCGCTTGATACATCGTTAGAAAGATCTATCTGAGGAATACATCTTTTGTATGAGAAAAATTAGACTTTGTTCCATGTTGCACCCCGTTTTCCCAAAAAATGTCGTTTAGGGCCTCAAAACAGCTCCAGAAGTTCAGGACCTGAAAAAATGCTAAAAATAGTAAATTACCAAAATTGCCAGAAAATTGTTTTGAGCCAGTTGCAAAAGGTGGGTGGCCACCGATATCCACCTGGATCAATCCTTCCTCCTTAGGAAGCAATGGTCTCCATTGCGTTGATTTCCTAGGGGAGAGGGGAAAGCAATTGCTGAATCTAAATCTTAGTGAGTTGGTTGTCTTGTTGGAGACGTCGCACTGCTTGGTTTATTGAAGATTGTAATGAACCTGTGGTTGGAAGGATTGGAACTTTTAACCAGTTTGGCTACATGAGATGACTGTGTGCAGAAGGAATCTGTGTGCTTTGTTGCAACCTTGTCGACCTGCTTCTGTTGGATAGAAGATGTTTGGGCCGAGGCTGTAGTGGTTGCAATACCCTTCTGTTCACCTTTTGAACAGATTGTGAAAAAGATAAATTTTGTAGTATGAGATACTACCTTGCAACACTTTTTAGGTGGGACAATAGTTGGAATTACCTCTGGTATTTTGTAGAGATGACCCCCCAAAGTAACAATGGCACTACGGGGTCGAGACTCATAAATAGCATGGCACTTCCACATATATGGTTGGCCCAACAAAACATCACAGACATCCAATGGGGCAATATCACATAATACCTCATCCTTGAAGGGTTGGATGTCATATGACAATCGACACTGTTGGCTAACACTAAGATCTCGTCCTTGGCGAAGCCACCCGATGTTGTATGGTTGTGGGTGTGGTGTTGTCGACAATCCCAATTGTTTGACGACCTCTGCTGAGATGAGGTTATTTTGGCTTAATCTATCAACAATAAAATGCAGTGGGATGCCCTTCACCCACATCTTTGAATGAAAAAGGTGCCCCCCCTCTTCTGGATCTATTGGTTCTTCTAGTTGAATTGTTGCGGTTGCGACAATAGCAGTGGGATCTGCGTTGATGATCTGTCTTTTACCAATATTTTTAGAATCAAATTATGAATCAGGGTTCGACTCCTTGTCTTTCATCTCGGCCACCAATGAATTTTTTGAGTGACATTCATCGGTGTTGTGCTAGGGGCTTTTGTGGAAATCGCACCATTTTTGTTAGGGTCCTAACCCACACATAGGTAGATCAATATATTCAGATGTAATAAAGGTCAATATTAAAAAGGCCTTTCAACAAAATAGAATAAGGTGGATGTAAGAAGACCTAATAGAAGCTTCCGCTTCTAGAAGGATCTTCCTCTAGATGCTTCTCTTGATAGACATATTTAGTATAAATAAGGGTCGAGGGTATGAAAACCCTAGCTGGGAAATTATTGTAATAGAGCGCTGCTCAATTGGAGGTTGCCCCTCAAAGAGGCCTGTGAACATTGCTTTCTGAATCAAAGTGTTATTTTTGTTGTTGTTCTTATATCATTTCTGTGTTATTATGGAGATTATGTTGGATATATTACTGTTATTCTACCATTTCTAGCATTCTATTTATGTTCTGCATATTTATTATATCTGGTATCTTGCAAGTGGTATCAGAGCACTTTCCTTGGTAGAAATTGTGAGAAATTTTTTTTCAGGGTAGAGACGTATTTTAGCGTCTTTAAGCCACAGAGATTTGTCGTTACACGCATAAAACCGCGGTTTATGGATTCATACACACAGGAAATACAAGTGGTTCTTAAGCGCACATCTGTTGGCCACCCTTGTACCCCATGTTGGTACCCCTTTGAGTGGTAGCGCATCAGACAACACCTGTGTACGGATTGGCCTAGATTTCCTGAAGCCCTCTTTAGATAAACCTATTGGCCGCCGGACTGCTATAGTGTCACTAATAACAACACTCGGGAAGATGCTCTCTAGTACCTGGGTAGTCAGGTAGTACGGCTAAGGGTACAGTCTATCCTCCTTAGTTAGTGCCCTGAGATATTGGGCTGAGTAATACTGTTGGACCCCGCACGTATATCAGAGAGATATAGCACAGGGCAAATTCTTGTCTGTAGAACCCTTGAATACCTAACCCTTGGGGGACATAAACATAAACAAATTAAAACAGACCAGATCTATTGCCACGCAACTGTGTTCAGGTTGCCAAGTAAATACACATTTCTTTCTGGTTAAGCATTTGAGGATTTCATCACTGCAGTATTCTTCAGACCAAAGTATAACTCCGTAGGTGTTAAAAAAAACAAAAAAGTCTGGAAATTTTTTCACCATTATTTGAGACCTATTCCATTGGATTCATCTCTCTGCCCTTATCACATTCATCCATGTCATTTTTTGGAAAAAAAATTGGCCCCGCCCGCCCCTTTTCAATTCACCCATCCTCATGGCCCATACCCGTAGCGAAGATCTGGAAACTTGCTTCAACACCTTGCAATCTGGTTTCCTCGAGACCCAAAAAGAAGTGAAACAACTCAATGCTATTGTTGCCTCCATCGATTCATCCATCAATGCAACCATAAATACAACCATGTAGTCCTTAATGGAGGAAGTCAAACAAGAACTGACCACCCAGCTTGAATATGTCTTTGCATCCCTCTGCACCAAACTGAAGATCCCTATAGATGACCATTTCTTTGAAGCACCTCCAAAGACCGAAGGCGAACATTCCTCCCATTCCCATACCTTTTAGCACCAACACTTTCAATGTGACATACGCCTTCCGTGGGTGGATGTGACCAAATTTGATGGCTTGGACCCCACTGGTTGGGTAACCCAAATGGAACATTATTTCTCTTTATACAGCATCACAGATGACTTGGCCAAACTCCGATATGGTGTTCTCCATCTAGATCAAGAATGTTGGCAATGGTGGCAATGGAGAAAAACTTCCCGTCAAGGGTATATTGCTTGGACCCAATTTGTGACTGAGCTTTATGAACTCTTTGACACAGACACCAAGCATTTGGGTTGTTTGAGAAAGTTGAAACAATCCAGAATAGTAGAAGACTTCATAGCTTCCTTTGAGCGCCTGGATTTTCGAACAGAGGGCATGACTGATTCTTTCTTTCGAGAGTGTTTTATCAGTGGCCTCGAGGAGGAGATTCGGGCCCATGTCCTCATGGCTTGACCCTCGACTTGGGTGGAAGCTACTAAAAGAGCTAAAGAAGCACAATAGGTTGTATCATCTCAAAACCGAAAACCCTCCTTTATCCCTCGCCCTAAACCCGTCACTCCCATTACTCCCTCTGCCCCATTAAAGATCCAAAAATTGACTAGGGAGGAAATGGTTGAACGCCAACTCAAAGGCCTTTGTTATAGTTGTGATGACAAATATTTCTCGGGCAACAAGTGTAAGGAACAAAAGATTTTTATGGCCATCTCTGAGGATATTTTAGAAGAGGATGTTGAAACTCCACTTGTGTCTGAGTCACTTGAAATCACTAACATAACCCCTCCCTCAGACCCTCCCAAAGTAGAACCCGTCATTTCCCTCAATGCTCTCACTGGCTTTTCCACTCCCCAAACCCTCAAGTTAATCGTTTACATCAAGCATCGAAAGGTCATCATTATGGTTGATAGTGGAAGCACCCATAATTTTATTCATCGCCGCATTGCCCAAGAAAATCATTGCTACATCCATGCTGTCAACAATTTCCAAATCATGATTGCCAATGGTTGTTCCATGAAATGTGGAGGGCGCTGTGAAAATGTGTGTCTCCAAATTGGTGACTGCCACATAAAATCCCATATGTTTGCTATCGACATGGGTGGTTGTGACATTGTGTTGGGTGTCAACTAGCTAAGAACTTTGGGTCCCATTCTCATGGATTTTAAGGAATTAACCATGCAATTCGACCAGGAAGGCCACAGATATAAATTCTAAGGCATCATTGTTGGTCAACCTTAGGTAATTAGTTCCCATCACATGGAAAAGATGCTCAAAAAAGGTCATTCTAGTGTCATTGCCCAACTCCATGCCATCCAAGCAACAGAGACACCCCCGATGCCGCATGACGTCCAAGCTCTCCTATCTAAACATCAAATGGTATTTTCCACTCCCCAAGGACTCCCTCCTTCCCGCGGTGTTCATGATCATTCCATTCCCCTTGTACCCGAAATCCTTCCTCCCAATATTCGTCCATATTGCCACCCCTTTTCACAAAAAAATGAAATTGAGAAAATGGTCTAGGAACTCCTTAATGCAGGTGTTATCCACCCTAGTACGAGCCCTTACTCTTCTCCTGTAGTCATGGTCCTGAAGAAAGAAGGTTCTTGGAGAATGTGTCCTAACTTTTGTGCCCTCAACAAACTGACCATTAAAGACAAATTTCCCATTCCTATCATTGATGACCTCCTGGATGAATTGAGTGGCGCCTAATTCTTTACTAAACTTGATCTTCGCTTGGGCTATCACCAGATACGTCTGAAAGAGGTAGACATTACCAAGACGACCTTTCTCACTCATGAGGGACACTATGAGTTTTTGTTCATGCCCTTTGGCTTGTGTAATTCCCCCTCCACCTTCCAAAGCCTTATGAATCATGTCTTCCATCCCTTTCTCCGTCATTTTGTCTTAGTTTTCTTCGATGATATCCTCATCTATAGCAAAACTCATGTGGATCAAGTTCTCCATCTCCTCTCCCAGCTATTACACATTATGTTCGTCATCCTTATGACCGTTAATGATGTAAACCTATCTATTGCCTTCAGAGGGGTCAGTGGCCTTAGTTCCTGAAGAGAGAAGGGAGAAGAATTTTTCTTGAGAAAAGAAGTTGCATTTTCCCTTGTAAAATCCCTGTAAAAAGGAAGTTCATAGGTTGCTATATAGGCAGGGTGCGAGAATGCCTGATTCTCGCAAGTTGCACCATAGCTAGGGTGTGAGATGTTCGCAGGTTTCTCTATAGGCAGGGTGTGAGAATGCTTACACGTGGGAAAAACGAGCGTTTTCTCGAATCTTCTAGAAGGAGAAACTTCCATGGTGAGGTGGCATCCGAATGGTTTGGATCTTACTCGCTTTCATGATTTAGTGGGATCATCCTAACCTCCTCACCTTATCCTCTTCAACTTATAAAAGGAGAGAAGTTCTCATGGAGAAAGTTAGCTTTGGTTGGCTAGGAATTATCAGCTTGGTTGGAGTGGCTTTGAGATTTTCTTTGTCAAGATAGATTGTGAGTAGCTATCAGATCCATGGTCTCAGAATCCTTGGAGCAAGAAGTGTGTGGGGAACAAAGGACAGTTGGAAGGGACCTTACAACATCAAGGCCATGG
>ML795572.1:206215-229182 GCA_009831015.1 Picea engelmannii | reverse complement strand
TTATTCGTTTCTTTTAGGATTCTTAGATTGGCTAACGGAGCCATTAAACCCGTCAGAACGAGTTACCCCAAACGGCTTGGGTTATTTAGACAACCCCGGACCGGACTCGCTCTTCCAGTTGACGGATGGTCAATTTCGCCCGTTAACAGGCTTCTTATAGTTTCTGCTAGATTCGTAGGGGTCTCCACCGCCCTCCTCTCGTCAGGCTCTTCGTCTCTATTGTGGGAGCCCTCCCCCACTTCATGGTGCATCACCATCCTTTATGATTGTGATTTCCCATGATTCACTGACTACTGGAGTGATGACAAAACACTTACTGTTATCCAATAGTCTATTAGTTTATGAACAACGTACAATTCAAATTTCTTAAATACACACACACACAGAGTATCAAGTTTTATTCTTTCCCTCAGTAAAAGTTTTAACAAGACTCCTTAGGGAAGTAGTAAGATAAGGTGTCACCCTTAAGAGTTCTTTAAACATGGTTTTTAAACGACTCATCCATGAGCCCAAGTAGGCCAAGTGTTGTAACCATGCTCTGATACCAATTTGTAACACACCCATTGTGGGGACTCAAATTTTCACTCTTCTTAGGAGAATCAAAACCACCATTCACAGTATCTATTGCATTCTTCTCTTCCAGAGCTTTCCATCCATGATCTCCATGCTCTGAAATGAGCTCAAAGTAGAATATATCCTCTCCCAAGATCTTTGGGTTCTTTCATCCCCCTATACTTTCATATGACCACAAGCTATGACTAGACGCCAAGACAACAGGCGCCAAGAAGACCACCACGCGAATCCCTTGAAGTGGAAAACCTCTGAAGTTCACGATATGACACCACATGTCCTCAGGGATTTCGATGACCCTGATTTACTTCGTTACTTCGACGTTCGGGAGTTTCAAATGTTCCTACATCTTTTTCCTCTAAAGTACTTTGTACCAAAAGTTACAGATTGAACGCCATGCATCCCTTGTGATCAACGGTTATGATCTTCTTCGGGACTTCGGCGTTTAGGAGTTCCAATCACTCCGACTCTTTTTCCTCTGAAGTACTATGTACCCAAAGTTACAGATCAGGCACCACAGATCCATCTAAATCAATGACTCAGGTCCACTTCGGGACTTTGGCGTTCGGGAGTCCTAAATGCTCAAACCACCTTTTCTCCCAGAGTGATTTCACCTGAAGTCAATGATCTGTCAACACGTGTCTCTTTCAGTTCGACGGTCATAATTTACTTCGGGAGTTCTCAACTCTCATGACCCCACTTTCCTTCGAAGTGGCTATATTTCAAAATGGAAGATATGTTGACACCTATTATCTGTTGATGGATGGATTGGATGAACTCTATCTCTCTAGCTTTTGGGAGTTCTTATTCAACACATCCCTTCTTCTCCTAGAGTGACATTCCTCTGAAGTGGAGGATCTGATGACACCTGTCCCTTTGGCTTGGACGACTCATATCTGCTTCGGCTCTTTGGGATTTGGGAGTTTCAACCTCTCCACACTCTCTTTCTCTCGGAGTGGTTACCCCTGAAGTCAATGATTCATCGATGCATGTCTCCCACAAATTGACGGCTGCAAATCACTTCGGCTCTTCAGGCTTCAGGAGTTTCAACCTATCCACACTCGCTTTCTCCCAGAGTACTTACACCCGAAGTCGAAGATCTTTCAACACATGTCATTTCTCTCAAATCGACGACATAGACAGACTCTATTACTCCACATATTTCCAAAGGAACTCGCGACTATCCACCTAGAAACTTTTTTAGGTTTGACGGTCATGATCTGACCAATACCGATTTGTTTGTCGATCAACAGTTCATAGTGATTGCAGGGCCTCAACGTGCGCAGTCTTTATCATAGAGTTCAACCTCCGCAATCTAAAAAGTACTCGCCCAACTTGGTCTAATTGGGGTTGTTGATCTTCCAACCTGACAAGATCAATGATGTTGGTGAATTGCGAGTCGTGAACTAGCACATCCTCTAATTTCACCTTGGCGCTCCGCAATGATTCCCAACCATTGATTTAATCGAGCAACTAGTGTTTTATTCATTAGCTCCAGTGGGTCTTTGAGTTGATATGACGACTAGGATAGCTTCTCCTCCTGATGAGTGACTCACATACATCTCTACTGTTAGGTTCTTAAGTCATCTATGACTCTTGTTACTCCAGTAGTTCGGGTAACTGTGACTATCGTGAATTTTGACATCTCAGATATTTCAACTCCCAAAGTTATGAAGCCTTCATGAGCTAAATCCTTTTAGCACAGGGTTCCTAGACCTAGGTCACATGGACCTTTAGATGAATCTCGGTCTATGAGCTCTACTCTTTAGCCAGTTTTTGACTAAGGTCATGGGTGTGAATTCGAGGTCTTTCATACTATTGGTTTGAAGGAAACACCTTCCTAGTTCGCAACACCTTAAGTTTTGAAACTAGGTGGTGTAAACTCATGAGGTTACTGAGACAGTAGCAGTGCCAAGAGGCTTGCTTCAATTTCGGAGCTGTGAGGTACCTCCCTAGGGAAAACACCTTTGAGAGCTAAACTAGGGCACACGAAAAAAACAGAATCACAAGTCCTCAAGTAAAACAATGTATATACGAAATTTAACCTTTTCAGTGCAGAACCATTTACATATAAGTAAATACATGAATGCAACTATTAATTCCCAATTCAATGCATAAAGTATGGAAACGCTTATCAGAACCAGCCAACATGAAGCGACTTCTAGAAAGGGTGCTCTTTTCCACCCAACCATAGGCTCAGTCACTCCTAATGGATTTACCACTAGCCACCCTCGAGCTAGACCACGATGCTTTTTGATTGGATATATTCTTCCGACTTAGAAATAGATAGGGATGAAGGTTACTCTTACTCTCTCGTCTCAGTCTCTATTTCCCATGATCAAAACACACTCTTTTTTTCACAATTCCTCCTCAAGTCCCAGAGCTTCTACGCTCGTCTTTGCACTCTTCGTAGATTTTCCTCCCTGACCCCCGGACTTTCCTTTCTTTCTTTTCCCAGCAAGATTGTGTGTGGCCCGAATTCTCATTCCGTGGTCAGGTAGGGAAGCCTTACATATGGGCGGTCTACCCCATCCCCTCATTAACCCTTGAGAAGTTTTTCCCACCTACCAGCCTGACTGTAATTCAACCATGGGTCAGAGGGTTGTTCTGATCCTGAGCAATTAAATCCAACACGGTATTGGTTCGGTGGATGTTAACACAATCATTCATGGTCCCCTCCACCATATTTTCATAGCATTCATGGTCTCTCTTAGCACATCCCCTTTCCAACAGACATGCAACATGTATCCATTTTCTATTAAAATAACATAATTTACATTCATCAACCTTTTATACAAAGGTCCATCAAATCAAACATTCACACCTTTGAGTTTCCATAGTTCCTTGGCCAGTATAGTTATATTTACAAACTGGGGGAAACATGGTGTTACATTGGTGGGTTTGCCTCCACATCTATGAATTTCTAAAGTCTTGAGAGTTGTCAATGATTGACTAGTTGAATTTCAAAGAGATTCTCTAGAACAATAAATAGGGAAGGGTTTCCTTGTATTCTAGTTCTATTGAACTTGAATGGTGGGTTACCAAAAAAATATCCTTGGAATGTCAACAGTATAAATGGACTCAAGAAATTAACTATGAGATGATTCCATTTAGATGCAAGTTCTATCATGTAGTTGGTCATATTTTGTGGGAATTCCCTAGATGGGCCTTAGCCTACAAAATCCGAAGGAAAATTGATTTTGTTTCCTCCTCTTTGTTGGAAAAGGTAGATAATGATGTGGTTTTGGTCTCTTCTAATGCTCTGAGGGAGGCTCCTATCAACTCTTAAGTTGTGAGATTATTTTTTGGTCATAAGAGTAATTATCTATGAGGTGTGAGTGTAGCTCCATCCCAAAATGTGGTCATTTCCCATCCAGAAGATACCGTGGAATTTTTAATTCTTGGGGAGAATGCTCTAGTTGTTAACAATTTGGGGGATCTCTCTTAGAACATTTCTCTTATTCATACTTTTCCTTCAACAACTAAGATTATGGAGAATTTCGATTAGCACTGAATCCACGATTTGATATTGTTTTGGACTCATTAATAGTTGGAGAGGGTTCTACTTTAGGATCTTGTATGTTGACAGTGGGACTAGTCCATGGTGTGTGTGTCTTTGATTTGATGGCAAGAAGAATAGAGGAAAATCAAGGGGTGGAGGTAAATAGCCCTTTTTTTAGTCTTTTAGTTCAAGCTTCAAGGGTAGTGGATTTTTAGTCAATTGAGGGTTCTCTTCAAGTTGCAATGCCTAGTTTGTTGGATTTACTTGAGAAGGGTTCCTATACTTATTTCTATGATCTGTCTCTTTCTCATCTAATGCATGACCTCTTTAATTTTAGGGGTGGTGGAAGGTTTCTTTCAAATTTCTCTAAATAAAAGGGCTTCTCACTCCCTTCTTTCATTGACGCATATTCTTTAACAACCTTAGGAACTAGTTCTTCTTTGGAGAAAAAGTTTCTTAAGGGTATGGTGAATTCAAAGCTTCATGAGGTGTCTTCTTATTTAGGTAAAGGTAAGCATGTGAAGTTTATAGATTTGAATCTGTCTCTTCCAAGTTCTTGGAAAAGAGGGGTTAGATTGAAGAAATACAAGTCTTATAATTAGATTTGTTCCTCCATTCAATGGAGGTTTTAATTTTAGGCTACCGACATGAATGATGGAATCTTGGCCCTTTAGGTTTTGGGTTTTTGTGAGGCCTTTGACCATTTTTATCATTTATTTTTGAGGTTTCTTTTAGTCGATTGTGATGGAATTCTTGATGGGACTGCATTTTCTTCTATGGGATGATAACAATAAAAGATTTGTTAATTTCCCAAGGGGTTTTTCTTTCACCCTCACAGGTCAAATTTTGTGGCATTGGTTAGTGCAGTTTTTTCTCCTTATGGAATATGAAATAACATTGTATTTTTCTTGGAAATAACATTGTATTTTTCTCCTTCTAATGGTAAAATTCTACTTGACATCTTCAGGCACCAAGGGAATTGTATTTTAACTCTTTCATAGTTTTTTCAATATTTTTTTGGAGAGGTGACATTCTTGTTTCACCCAATACTACTATTGATTTTGACTTTCCTACTTCCATTTTTATCATTTATAGGCCATCAATTTTTCAATAAAATTTTCATCTAAGGGGAAAGTTGTCTCTCCATGCATCTCTAATTCCCACTTTCTCCATTCTTTTGGAAGTTTTATTAAAGGGATTGCATAGCTATTATTACATTTCCCTAATTTGTTTTCCTCAACCCATACTATATAGATTCATTCAATATATCATTAAAAAATATTATATAGATTCATTCAATATATCCTTAAGAAACACATTATAAAACACTATATAGATTCATTCATTATATCCTTAAGAAATGCATGTAAAGATAGACTTCCTAATTTAGTTGATAAGTTTGCAATGTATACATCAAGAATATCACCATTGTAGATCCATCTTAACTACTGATTTTTCATGGACCAAGGAGGATCACCTTGAGGAATATAGAGAGAGATATTTTATACAAATGATATTGAAATATTTTATTTTTGGCATAAAAATAGTTTTTTATTATTAATATTCTTTTTAAATGTCATTGTTAATTCTATGTTGAATATGGATATAATTACACATCTACATCATCTTGAATTATGGAAATTGCTTTTCAATAAAATATTTTTTTTTTTTTACTTTTAAAATATATATATATATATAATTGAAATATTGAAATAAGTTTTTGTAATTAATATTCTATTTAAATGAGGAGGAGACAAGGAGAGAATATATATCACCCAAGAGAAACTTAAACTTACTTAAGCATGCTTATGAATGGTACCTTAGGATAATGAAAAACAATCAAGCAAGAAACTACACTTTATTAAAAGGAATGAGTTTAGCTCTCTCCATGCATATCAAGAACATAGTAGCTTTGGGGATTCTCGTCTAATAATTTGGCATATAGTCTATAACACACTACCATCATACGATCTCTGTCTTGGAAAGTATTTGTTTTTTATGTCGAAAATTTGACACATGGATATGTCGAAAATTTGACACATTGAAGTGGCTCCATGTGGTTCACGAACACAACGAAGAAGCAGATTCAAAAGAAAACTTGGTAATTATTAAAAATGAGGCTGGGGTCTTTCATATTTCTAGTTATGCATCTCCCATTCCTTAATATTTTCTTTCTTTGTTTTCTCGAATCATCTCATTAGGTGGAGGTCACTCACATCATCGAATCCCACGTAGCTCAGATTGCAAGTACAACATCGTACAACATCACCCCGCCCACGAGGACATCTCCATGGCTTCAATTGGGCCTCGCCTCTATCAACTCAAGATCTGGATCTCAACAATTTCCATCTCAACCAGAAGCAACGACAGAACAAAAAAGATAAGTGAAACTAGTTATTCTTCTCCATCTTTTTTACTGTGTGTTCTTCAGTATACTTAATAAATTTTTGGTAGGCATTCATAGAATTTTGGAATTCCACCATATTATGGATATACCGTAATTGGTTAGTTAGAAAGTATTAACAATCAAATTATGGTTGATTTTTTTTGTAATTTTATTTTATTTTATTTTATATGTTTTGGTATCAATTTTTTATATAAAATTATTTTTTCAGTATTTATTAAAAGAAAATATTTTATTTAAATATCACTTGTCAATTTTATGTTGAACATGGATTAAATTACACATTTCTTTCATATTGGGATGTAGAAAACCCTTCTTAGGACAATACAATATTAAAATAGTTTTTTGTTATTAATATTATTTTTAAATACGAGATGCTAACTCCATGTTGAATTTGGAAATAATTACACATCTCCTTCATCTATAGTTGTAGAAACCCCTCTAAATTCTCATGGGATGTGCAATTTGGAGTTGACAGGTTGCTTGTGTGTGTGTGTGTGTGTATATATATATATATATATAGAGAGAGAGAGAGAGAGAGAGAGAGAGAACCAATGTAGAACCATCTTAATTCTACATCACTTGGCATGTGTGTGTATTAAAAACTAACATAGATCCATCTTAATTCTAGATCTATCATGTGTCCAAAGACATCCCATCATGGCATCTTGAGGGATTTGATGTTTCTCATTGCATAAAGATATGTACATGGAGTTGACATATGGCTTGTGTATATGTGTTAAGTCCATCTTAACTCCCCATGTATCATGGGCTCAAATACATCTGGGCTCAAATACATCAAATCCCTCGAGATACAAACATTTTCTAAGAGTATAAAATTTGAGAAAAAATTTGAATCTTGAGAAATTAGATGCCTCATCCACAATTAAGATAGACCTAAGCTGATTGTATTATGATAAAGGTTAATAATGTCTTGAACAATTTAATATACAATTGATGTTTGTTCTACAAAATACAAAACATCTTTAAAAAAAATAATATTTATTTAATCAAATATCATTTTTCTGGTTTACCATTTGTCTATTGATAATGCATTCATTGAATATAGACGTTGTAGTTAGGGTTGCTGAATATAAGTACCTCAAATTGTAATTCCAAGCAAAAACGCGAATTCCATTAGCAACCAAAAAGTCCATGCGGGTTAAGAGCAGAATTCCGTTAGCAACCAAAAACTCTCGGTGGGCAAGAATGAATTCATTTTCGATTTTGCTCACTTTTGTGAACCAACAAGCCACAAGCCGGATTTAAAAAAAAAATAGACCAACGAGTCACTCAACCAAATTTTTTAATCTTTTTATTTATACTCCTACATATGTATTTATGACAAGACTTTTTTTTATTAACAATAAGATATTCAATTGAGTAGTCAATCAGATTATCCAAAACTAATCCCATACAACATTAATATCAAAAAGCTATACAAAAAATATTCACATAAAGTATCCACATTATGATACAATATAATATTACATATTCGTGAACAATATATGTTTAGCTATTAAAACTCACTCAACTTTATACATACTTTGTCTCACTCATGGTCATAAATACATTGTATTGTGAGATTCTTCATTAGATGGTAAAAAACAAAAATTGTTTGATGTGATTGATTAAGTTTATGTAATATTCAATTTAATAAATTATGTCAAATTAATTTATATATTTTTATTTTTAGTCAGATATTAATAAAAATATTTATTTTTAAAAAAATTGAGAATTTATAAAAAAATAATTATTTAATGAAGTAAGAAAAACAACTATTTTAGAAAGTTAAAAACTAATAAAACACAATTATTTAAAAAGAAAAAATTTATTTAAATTGTATTTACTTACAAAAGTAAGAGACCAATAAAGAAAAAAATTATTTAAAGTGTATTAGCTAAATACTTATATGAGTGAGCATCCTTATCTCACGGCATATAATCCAAGGAATAAATTAAAATAGATATTTTTAGTATTTCCTAAAAAAGAAAGAAGAAGAATAGAAATGTTAGTCTTTAGTAGCTTGTTTATATGACATTAAAAAAAATAGGAAACAAACTAGATGCTAAAAAGTACAAATACAAATTGAATGTTTTCCCATTTCTGCATTTTAGAACTTTTATTTTTGAATAATATAACTCCTTGGAATTTTATTTCAGTGACAACATGTGGATTTTTTTTCTCATGTACATTGATGGGGGTTTGTAATTCATTAAGGCACTAGTGATGAGTATCTTGAATACTGCAGAAGTAGAACTTGATGGTGGAGCCAATGAGAGGGCACCAAAGGCCATTGAAGGGAATGACCATGAAAAATTCAAGATTAAACATGTTGGTGTTATTCAAAAGGATTAGGGAAACAATAATAAAATAGAGATGGTTTGGGACAACTTTCGTGGCTCCAGATCTATAAGATGTTTTTTTTCAATCCAATGAAAAAAAAAACCTTCCAAGGGATATTATTGAGGATGCTAGGTCCCCAAACTTCCCTGATTGATAGAGTAAAATTTAGATCCCCTCCAAGAATGACATTGGAGGGTGACAAGATGGGTGACACACTCTAGCCCTCTCGAAAGGGACACTTGTTAGCATAAGGGCCATATATATTAACACACCTTAAAGTACAATTTAGATAAATCCTCTAGATCAACCACAATTCCATATGGTAATGACTAGGATTCCAAGCAGAGAGTAATCCTCCAAACAGGCCTACCGAGTCGACTATGCAGAAGGACCAATCTCTTAACCACAACTTGAAGGACTACATGGACTTATCCCCTGCACAAATTGTTTCTTGAAACATAATAAATTGAGGTGTACTCACTTGCACTAGCATTTTGAGGGATTTAATTTTAGGAGTTCCCCCAACTTCATGTGCGTTAAAAGAGAGAACTATCATTGTGGGCCCTTGACCTAGGATTTCCCCGCTCAAAGGGCCTGAAATATTGTTTCTTATTTGTCGTTTTAATGCCCTTATTAGCTTAAATCTGGGCGAACGAGTTATAGGATTTTCTTCCCACTTGGGTGCTTGAAACCTTATCTAGTGTCAAACCCCCCAAAACCACTTCCATAGGACCCAAATTTACCTTTGAGCATAGAAGGTAGTCCGATTAGAGTGAAGGATTAGACAAATTATTGTTTGTGAAATCTATAGAGGGGGTTGGGGAGGGAGGGAGGGGGGAATTGACAACTTGTGGGTCAGAATCAGGACAAAGAAAGGACTTTGAAAGAGTTGGCATATGACAAAGGATCAGAGTTGCCAAAGTAGTGGGAACTTTTCCACCCATGGGAGATCTTAGGGAGGAAGAAGACAAATCCCATCCACGGTAGCTTCCTGTGCATGACATGAGTCAATAGAGGGAGCTAGGAAATTGACATATGAAAGAGACTGAGGGGAATATTTTGGGATTTCTTGCTTACCCGATTATGCTTCCAAAATTTCCATAGAGGAAGGGACACCTGGAGCCATGAACTAGTTGATATTGGGATTGAGGTGAGCCTCTTAAGGCCTCTCTACCACCTTTTCTTCACCACACTCCTCTATCATTTAATTTTTCTTCCGAGTCTTTTTGAAAGGAGGGAAATCAGATGGAGGCCTGCAACATTTTGATTTCAAGTGGCCAACTTCGTGACAACTGAAAGACTAAAAAAAAACCCCTCCAGTAATCAATCCTATGGACCCTTGAAAAACCACCACAAAAAAGTTCAATTTCATTGAGCAATCTCTTACCCAAGTCCACTTCAATTTGCGGCCATGCCCACTACCTGTCTATTTTAGTATCCCAAGCAGGTTCACAACTGATAAACTTTCCAATTTTGTTCCCTATGGATATTAGCACCACTTCATTCCAGAACACTAGAGGAAGATTTGGAAGAATCTCCCACACCTTATATGACGAGAGTGGATCTTTGGACGCGTCAAAGTTAATTTCCCAATCCTTCAAAACTAAACCTAATGGACCCCAGTTCCATGCGCGGTTGAATATTTCTGTCAAATCCTCCTTCAATCTAAACTTGAAGGAGATTCAACAATGAGCCAACGTGTAAAATTCTAGTCTATATCCCAAGAACTTGGATCAATTTGAATCCAACCAGGCCCTCAGAGATGAGGGGCTTACAATCTATGAAGGGTTCTTGTAATAAATTTCCTTCATTCCACACTGATAAACCTTATACATCGAGGAACCACCACCTTGCATATGAGGAGAATGAGACTTAGAGTAGATGCCACCCAAATCCTTGAGGGAATGTGCATGCAAATGGGGAGTAAATGTCAACGCAATTCCCTTCCCACTTCCCCCCTCTCGAATTTGATGAATACGAATCTTGGAAGACCCAAACACTAGATCCTTGCCCCCTAGTCGATCACATGGCTCCAGACCATCCCTCCACTGAATAAATGACTGCTAAAGTATACAGAGGCATACATACCCTACCTCCCTCTGGAATTAAACTTGTGACCTCCAATGAGGAAACACATGTTCTTAACCACTAGGGCCACTCATGTTCTTAACCATTAGGCCCATATATATATGTTTTTCATAATTTTTTAAAATATATTTATATATATATATAAACTTCTAAAACTAAAATGGGACTAAGTAAGTTGTATTGTGTCAATGGAACTTGTATATGGATTTATTTTTAATCAAAATTAGATTTTACTTTTTAATTTAAATATATTATATTGTTTTAACTTTTCACAAATTACAAAATTATATGTTGTTTGAACTTTTTGGAAGTAAACCATTTTTTGAACAGTTTTGAAATGTTCAAAAAATGTTTGGAGTGCACACTCCACCCACCATTGAAGCTAAAATGTTAGAGAATAATGGTACAATATAGATTCAAAGGATAACAGTAAAAAGATAACCATTGTAAAAAAAAGAGAAAAAACACGAAATCATTGTGAAAAATATTGAGAACATAGAATTGAATTCAAAAGGATTATTAATTATGAAATATGAAATAAAGGATCAGAAGAAATAAAAGGGATAAATCAAATAAAATAGACCAGTAAATAATTAAAATAAAATATTTATAAAATGATTAGGAGGAAAAGAAAGGTCAATATAGAGAAAAGGTGTTAAATTAAGGAAAAAAAAAACAAAAAAGGTTGAGAAAGAATGAGATAGAGACTTGAAATTATAAATTGTTGAGGCTTAATGATCTAGGTGATGTATGATGGGCTTCCAAGATTGGTTGAGTTTGCAGTCATCTATGTTTTCAATTTTCAGTGCTTCCCTAATGATTTGAGAGGAGTGATAGGGCACTGAGAGGAGAGATACGTGGCTAAGGCAAGCATTTGGGTTTGGTCAAAGCAAATAAGGTGTTTACATTTATAGGAGTGTTTGGAAATAACTGACTTAAAGATGAGGTTGTGGATTATGTAAACAATATGCTCTTTGAGACGAGCTTTGAAAGATTTACAAGTTTAATCTATGTATGATTTTCCACAAAAGCTAGAAATTTGGTAAATCCCTAGACCAAGCAAAAGTTCTCATTTATCCTTAGCAATTCAAAATCATCTAAAAAGTTTTCTTACAAAAGTTCAAACTCCATAATAATTATGTTCAAACTCCATAATAAATAATTATGAAAAATCTACATACTCCCATACAAAAAAAATACAATTTTCCAAAATAGATATATATAATTATAACTTTTCATAAAGAAAAAATTTCACAACAAACTTATGTACGTATTAAATTATTAGTTTATTTTCAAACAAAAAATGTTAATAATGTAAATTTCATGGAAACCGTAAGAATTGTCCATGTCGGTTTCATGATCCCATATTCTTTACTTCTATGCATTTTCCTCCCATTGCTGTCACAACTACAAAATTTATCGAAATCTTAAGAAAATAAATCTCAACCTAAATGTTTTCTCAATGTAGTCTCTGTAGGACCGTAAAGTGAGGGTGGACTTTTAGATTTGGAGAGGCTTTCTTGTCAACTCACAACGACTTTTTGGGCACTTTGATTGCCGAGGAATTTGACTATTTGGTTGGAATTAGAATATGAAATCTAGGTAAGTATAATATATCTACATTCAATGAATGCATTACCATTTATATTTATTTAGTTGTTAATAATAGTATAATAGGGGTAAGCTAGTTTTGTAGTATAATGAGCTTCTTTTTAAATTAAATAAGAATCTAGAAATTTTAAGTATGATTAGATCCAAGTTTTGTGCATGTTAGATTTAAGTAATTAGTAATATTAATATAATAGGGATATGAATCTATAAATTTCAAGTATGATTCAAGTTTTATCATAATCCAAGATCTTTGGATATTGGATTTAAGCAACTAGACGAAAATTTGTTACAAAATTACATAGATGCATATTTAACATTTAAATTTTTTGTTTTAATTAATTCCTCATGATGAAAAACAATGAAATTAGTACCTAAAGAAATGTGATACATCTCATTACTTTATTGATTCCATCTTTAAAATGAATCAAAGTTAGATACTAGTTCAACCCTACACACTTGAATTGCATCATTGTTGAATCAATCCATTAAATCTATTTTAATTATATATTAGATAGATAATTATTTTAATTGAAAAAATAAATACATAACAATACGATGAAATCAATATACCATATCTATTAAACATAAATTCCATGTATCATATCTATTTTAAATGCATGTGGAATAATAATAATAATAAATGCAATTCAATATTCAATATTGTATCATTTACAAATTGTAGTATTTTTAATACTACATATAGCATTGAATATTCTTGATTAAAAATGCCATTTCTCTAGTCATAATAAGATATATAGAAAATAACATATGTTAAAGTCGTAGTTAATATTATTAATTATTTTGAAAAGAATATATATTGTTATGGAAATATAAATAATATATCTTTTATTTTCAAATTGTATAATTTGTGACAAAAAATTAGAAAACTTAAAGTATAATAAGAACATTAATAGGTCAATTGGCTATGGTTGGGAAGAATGTTGTTATCCTCCGTTCCTAGGTTCAATTATTGCAAGTGACATGTTGAGATATTGTAATATACCAAATATAAAAAGTATGCAGAACAGAAATAAAATGCTAGAAATGGCAGAATAACAGCAATATAACTAGAACAATCACCACAATAACACTGAAATGATATAAGAATAACAACATAAATAACACTTTGATTCTTAGGGCAATGTTCACGGGCCTCTTTGAGGGGGCAACCTCCAATCGAGCAGAGCTCTATTACAATAATCTCCAAGCTAGGGTTCTCATACCCTCGACTCCTATTTATACTAAATATGTCTATCAAAAGAAGCATCTAGATGAAGATCCTTCTAGAAGTGGAAGCTTCTATTAGGTCTTCTTGCATTTGACTTATTCTATTTTATTGAAAGGCCTTATTAATATTGACCTTTATTACATCCGAATATATTGTTCTACCTATGTGCGGGTTAGGACCCTAACATGCCCTCCCCCTTAAAAACAACCTTGTCCTCAAGGCTTGAGATGTGGAAATTGTTGTAGAATGGTAGTTGGTTCCCAAGTGGCATCTGTTGGAGTTGTATCTAACACTTCCTTGATAGTTCTCTGATGTAGGCGACGCTCACGCTGGTCCAAAACTGCTTGTGGTTGTAGCCAAATGGATCCTTCTTCGACTAACTCGGGAAGGTTGGTTTGAATTCGACACTTAGTTCCAATCACCTTCTTTAAGCATGAAACATGAAAAACATGATGTAGCTTCGAATGAATGGGCAAAGCTAACTGATAGGCCACTTGTCCCACATGTTTGAGAATGGTATAAGGACCATAAAATTTAGGCGCTATCTTCTGAAAATGCTCAGTCTTGAGGGAATTTTTCTTGTAAGGTTGTAGTCGAAGAAACACCTGATCCCCTTCTACAAATTGACGCTCAGAGCGACCTTAATCTGCTTGTTTCTTCATGCGATTATGTGCCATGACCAAATTCTCTTTGAGGTTACAGAGAATAGCCTCTCGAACTGTAAGTGTTTGGTCAACTGTCTGGACCTTCGAGACACCAAGTAAATATGAGAGAATTGAAGGTGGCTTATGTTCATATACCGCTTCAAAAGGAGTAATCTGTGTAGCTGTATGGTATGAAGTGTTGTACCACCATTCAGTTAGGGGTAACCATTGAGCCCACTGATTTTGCTTTTCCGAGGAAAAACACCTCAAATATGTTTCCAAACACTTGTTGACAACTTCCACTTGACCATCAATCTGGGGATGATAAGCTGTGCTGAGATGCAATTGGGTGCCTTGTAGATTGAACAATTCTTGCCAAAAATTGCTTGTGAAAGTTGGGTCATGATCAGAAACAATAGAGTGCAGCATGCCATGAAGCTTGAAGACCTGATCCATGAAAATTTGAGCCACCGTGGATGTTGTAAACAGGTGTTGAAGAGCATAGAAATGACCATACTTGGAAAGGCGATCAACAACCACCATGATGACTGATTTATTTCCTTATTTGGGTAAGCTTGCAATAAAATCCATAGAGATATCCCTCCAAATAGCAGGTGAAATCGGAAGTTGTTGTAGTGTTCCCGAAGATTTGACTGTTTCTCCCTTGTTGCCTTGACACACATCACATTCAGTGAAAGAGTTATTTTTTAGGAGAGCAGTGAGAGGTGTTGCAATATTTCCATAATTCTTAACAAACTTGCGATAATAACTTGTTAAGCCCATAAATCCATGCAAGATTTTGAGAGTCTTTGGGTGAGGCTAGTCTTGCATAGCTTCAATCTTTTTAGGATCCACCCTGACGTCATCCTTGCCAACCAGATGACCCAAGTACTCTACTTTTGAGGCACCAAAATCACATTTAGACTGTTTCAGGAAAAGTTGGTGCTGAGAGAGTAGATGGAGAACTCGATCCACATGAGCAACATGGTCTGTCCAGGTTTTGATATAGATGAGCATATCATCAAAGAAAACTAAGGAAAAATGATGTAGAAAGGGACGGAAGACATGATTCATGAGGCTTTGGAAGGTGGAGGGGGCATTACACAAGCCAAAGGGCATGACCAAAAACTCATAGTGGCCCTCATGAGTTCTAAAGGAAGTCTTGGGAATGTTTGCCTCTTTCATTTGTATCTGTGGTAGCCCGAATGAAGATCAAGTTTAGTAAAGAGTTGGGTGCCACTCAATTCATCCTGGAGGTCATCAATGACAGGAATGGGAAAATTGTCTTTAATGGTAAGTTTGTTGAGGGCATGAAAGTCAGGACACATTCGCCATGAACCTTCTTTCTTTGGGACCATGACCACAAGAGAAGAGTAGGGGCTCATACTAGGGCGGATAATGCCTGTATTGAGGAGTTCATGGACCATTTTCTCAATTTCATTTTTTTGGGAAAAGGGGTGACGATACAGATGGATATTGGGAGGAAGGCTTCCAGTTACAAGGGGAATGGAATGATCATGAACACCATGAGAAGGAGGGAGTCCCTGGGGAGTGGAAAAGACCACTTGATGTTTAGAAACGATGGCTTGGAGGTCTTGCGGCGCCGAGGGTGTCTCTGTTGCTTTTATGGCATGGAGTTCAGCAATAACACCAGAATGAACTTTTTTGAGCAACTTTTCCATGCGATGGGAACTAATGATCTCAGGTGAACCAACGGTGATGCCTTGGAACTTATATTGGTGGCCCTCCTGGTCAAATTGCATGGTTAATTCCTTAAAATCCATGAGAATGGGACCCAAAGTCCTTAGCCAATCTGCACCCAACACATTGTCACAACTTCCCATGTCGATAGCAAACATATGAGATTTCAGGTGGTAGTCACCAATTTGGAGACGCACATTTTCACAACACCCTCCACATTTCATGGAGCCACCATTGTCACCATGATTTGGAAATTATTGATGGCATGGATGTAGAAATGAGTTTCTTGGGAAATACGACGATGAATAAAATTATGGGTGCTTCCACTATCAACCAGAATGATGACCTTTTGATGCTTGATGTAATCGATTAGCTTGAGGGTTTGGGGAGAGGAGAAGCCAGTGAGAGCATTGAGGGAAATGATCGGTTCTACTTTGGCAGGGTCTGAGGGAGGGGTTATGTTAGTGGTTTCAGGTGACTCGGACACAAGGGGAGTTTCAACATCCTCTTCCGAAATATCCTCGGAGATGGCCATAAAAAGATTTTTTTCCGTACACTTGTGGCCCGAAAAATATTTTTCATCACAATTATAACAAATACCTTTGAGTTGGCGTTCAACAATTTCATCCCTAGTCAATTTTTGGATCTTTAGTGGAGCAGAGGGAGTAGTGGGATTTACTGGTTTAGGGCGAGGGATAAAGGAGGGTTTCTGGTTTTGAGAAGATACAACCTGTTGTGCTTCTTTATCTCTTTTAGTAGCCTCCACCCAACTCTAAGGAAGAGCCATGAGGACATGGGCCCGAATCTCATCATTGAGGCCACTAATAAAACACTTTCGTAAAAAGGCATCAGACACGCCCTCTATTCGAAAAGCCAGGCGCTCAAAGGAAGCTATAAAGTCTTCCACTATTCCTGATTGTTTCAACTTTGTCAAATGGTCCAAATGGTTGGTGTCAGTGTCAAAGCATTCATAAATCTCTGCCACAAAGTGTGTCCAAGAAATATATCCTTGACGGAAAGTTTTTCTCCATTGCCACCATTGCCAAAGTTCTTGATCTAGATGGAGAACACCATACCGGAGTTTGGCCAAGTCATCTGTAATGTTGTATAAAGATAAATAATGTTCCATTTGGGTTAACCAACTAGTGGGGTCCTATCCATCAAATTTGGTCACATCCACCTGCGAAAGGCGTAGGTCACGTTGAAAGTGATGGTGCTGAAAGTTATGGGAATGAAAGGAATGTTCACCTTCAGTATGTGAAAGTGAGTTAGAGGAAGGGTTATCTGTAGGGATATGCAGCTTGGTGCAGAGTGTCAAAAAGATAGATTCAAGCTGGGTGGTCAGGTCTTGTTTGATTTCTTCCATTAAGGATTGCATGGTTATATTGATGGCGGAAACATTGGCACTGAATTGTTTCACTTCTTGTTGGGCCTCGGTGAGACTAGATTGCAAGGTATTGAAGCGATCTTCCAAGTCTTGGCTACGAGTATGGGCCATGAGGATAAGGGAACCAAAAAGGGGTGGGTGGGGTAAAACATTTTGCCGAAAAATGATATGTATGAATGTGATAAGGGAGAAGAGATGAATCCAATTGAATACTGCAGTGATGAAATGCCCAAATGCTTAACCAGGAAGAAATGTGTAGTTACTTGGAAACCCGAACACAGTTGCGCGGTAATAGATCTTGTCTGTTTTAATTTGTTTATGTCTACATCCACAAGGGTTAGGTATTCAAGGGTTCTACAGACAAGGGTTTTCCTTGTGTTATAGCTCTATGATATATGTGCAGGGTCCAGCAGTAGTACTCGACCCAATATCTCAGGGCACTAACTAAGGAGGATAGACTGTACCCTTAGCCGTACTACCCGATTATCCAGGTACTAGAGAGTATCTTCCTGAGTGTTGTTCTCGGTTGCACTATAGCATTCAGGTGGCCAATCGATTTTTCTAAAGAGGGATTTAGGAAATCTAAGTCAATTTGTACACAGGTGTTGTCTGATGTGCTACCACTCGAAGGGGTACCAACAGGGGTTACAAGGGTGGCCAATAGATGTGCGCTTAAGAACCACTTGTATTTCCTGCATGTATGAACCCCTCAACCACGGGTTTATGTGCATAACGACAGATCTCTGTGGCTTAATGACGCCAAAATACATCTCTACCCTGGAAAAAAAATTACCCACAATTTATGCCAAGGAAAGTGCTTTGATACCACTTGTAATATACCAAATATAAAAAGTATGCAGAACATAAATAAAATGCTAGAAATGGAAGAATAACAACAATATAACCAAAAAAATCACCACAATAACACTGAAATGATATAAGAATAACAACAGAAATAACACTTTGATTCTGAGAGCAATGTTCACGGGCCTCTTCGAGGGGGAAACCTCCAATCGAGCAGAGCTCTATTACAACAATCTCCAAGCTAGGTTTCTCATACCCTCGACTCCTATTTATACTAAATATTTCTATCAAAAGAAGCATCTAGAGGAAGATCCTTCTAGAAGCGGAAGCTTCTATTAGGTCTTCTTACATTCGACTTATTCTATTTTATTGCAAGGGCTTATTAATATTGACCTTTATTACATCCGAATATATTGTTCTATCTATGTGCGGGTTAGGACCCTAACAAATATTAATGAGTATATTGTTGTAATGGCCATGAACCTTAGTCATATATTGATATTAGTGAAAAAATCATCGCTTTCAATAAGTTAAAAGAAAAAGAGTTTCTCACTACATAAAGTAATTGCGTTGAGAGTTATGGAACCAAATTTAACCCAAATTCTAAAATCCCTAAATACAAGTGTGCTAGAGAAAAACAAATTTAGTATAATAGATAATGTGTGTATGCTAAAAATATAAATACACAAGTGTGCCTAAGAGAAACATGCCAATCACAAGAGACAATGCTATATTAAGTACTTGAAGGATTACATGTCACTTTGTATTCTAGATCAAGAAGATCACAAGATGAAATGATATGAATGCGTGCTTGAGTAGTGTATTTATACACAAATCAAGTGAGGTATCCCTTCAAGAGGGATTTATGGGTCTTACAAACAAGGAAACACATCCTAAGAGGATTATTGAGTCTACATATCAAGTTTGACTAGGTTGGTCTTAGACATAAGCCTACTATACAATAAATTAAATAAATATGACATTAGCCATAATTACAATTATATAATGATACATTTGAATTTGTTGTTGCCACATGTACATATTGTTGGAGTACTGAGAGGGGGGAGGGGGGTGAATCAGTATTACCCTTTTTCAACAATTAGTAGTTACTTTATATTTTGTTAATTACCACAATAGATCAACAAAGGACTTGTTTGTAAAATCAATTATATAAATATAATTAATAGGAATTACAAGGTTTTTTTATGGAGAAGAGTGAAGGACACCAATCCTTCTGGAGCACCAATTCTATGAGACAAAAATCTGTTTCTCTAGGGCACCATCCCTAGGAAGCACCAAATCCCTTCTCTTTAGAGAACCAACCCTAGGAAGCACCAACTCCGTTGTTTTTAGGGAACCAACCCTAGGAAGCACCAACTCCCTTATCTTTAGGGCACCAACCCCAGGAAGCACCAACTCTCTTAAATAAAGGATATGAATCCTTCATTTATCCTCCCTTCCACCCTCACTTCATAAGAATAATTAGTTCTTCTTCTTGGACTTTGTTGTTGTTTTGATATTCTGATATGGACTCCAGAGACACATTCTTATCACCATTCTTTATTGTTTATATACTCTCCCAACTAGTCTGAGCTATGAACCATAATGTTCCTTTGTTTGGACCATCGCACCTCTTCATTAAATTAACAATAATTCATGTTATTATTCAAACATTATTGTGAAGATTTCAATTTAGTGAGTGTGTTTTTCATAAATATATCACATGTGATGGATCGATTTCTTTTAACTCGATTCCATGTCTCTGCAAATATTGCAGAAAACGAATCCTACTGATGCACTTCCTTAAAACCATTTACATGTGACCACATGCACAAAACCACGGGCTTATTAGCTAACTGATGTACCTAGCACCTCATGGATTATGTGTTTGTGACCCATGACCGGGGGCTAGAACCTAGTCCTCCGTTACTCCAACCTTCGGGCGATTTATCTCTAATCCAATCTTCTAGAGTTTCAACTCTTCGAAGTGGTTACCTCTAACAAGGGTTGATCCAATGGTTGGCATGTTTCCCAGAACCAGATCAACGTTCTAACTTTGATCCTTACTTATCCTTCCACCACTTTAATCCAACGATTGTGACTTAATAAAACATTGAGATGGACAACCATTATTTACTTTGGGACTTCCAACCTCTACAATCTTTCGACCTTCCATAGTACATTTCGTCGAAGTAGATCGGACGATTGATATTTTTCTTCCGTAGATGGACGATCCTATCTTGTCCATAGGTTTCAAACAAATCAATGGCCTTGACTTAATCTACAATTGAGTGGAAGGTTCTCGTTCACTTCAAAATTTTGAAGGCCTGAGTAATTGTTGTTCCAATTTCCACTGTAGTTAGTCAACACCGGAGTTGATTGTCTCCTAATATGATGGTTCCCATATTCTCCTTCAAATCAACGGTTTTCATTACTTAGGGGCTTCGACCTTCAGGCAATTTCATATGTTCTTGGCTCATTTTCACCAGAGTGGTTAGCGTCGGAGGTGACTGTCTCCTGATATGACGATCACATGAGAATCTGGAGAATCTTAGATCAATGATTACAATTGACTTCGGCCTTCGGTGCTTCAGGCTGTTTCTATTTTCCCCCAAGGAAAAACTCCCAAAGTGACGTAACTTGCTGACGTCACTATTGACTTGGCATTGTCCGAGTGGATGCCAGGTGTCGCCTAGATTTGTGACTTACGTAACCTAAATTGCCAACTGGACCTAGACACTTGTCACAATATGATTGCACCATTTGTCGTTTATGACATGGTCTACTGATGTGGATATCTTGATGTGGAACATGTCCTCCTCCTGGATTTAACGGTCATAGGTTCATCTGAATCCTTGATCCAACGACTGTGATCAGTTCATTTCAGCCTTCGGCACTTTGGGTTATATGCTCCCATTTCCAAAATCTCCCGAAGTGAGATTCATAGACTAAACCTCGAGCATATTGACATCATATAACGATCCTTCTTAGACGCGAACAACCTAACACGATCTAACAGTTGTTGAGATTTTGACTGTTTCAGGATCTCGTGAATCCTTGATCCAACGATTGTGATCAGTTCATTTTGGCCTTCAACACTTTGGGTTATATTCTCCCATTTCCCAAATATCCCGAAGTGATATTCACCGACTAAACCTCGAGCATCTTGACTTCATCTAACGATCCTTCTTTGACGTGAACAACCTAACATGATCCAATGGTTGTCGGGATTTTGGTTATTTCAGAATCTCGTGAATCCTTGATCTAAGGGCCATGATCAGTTCATTTCGGCCTTCGGGACTTTGGGTTATACACTCCCATTTCCCAAATATCCTGAAGTGAGATTAATTTATTAAACTTCAAGTAACTTCCAGATCCGACGATCCTAGTTTGTCTCGAAATCGTTCATCAGTGAACATGATTCTCCCTCGATTATTTTGTAGTTTTACTGTGGGGATTTCAATCCTGATCGTATTTCTGCAATGCACTTTCCCTTCTAATATTTTTGGTTTTGTACTCGTACTCTAATTGATCGAGATCATTGATCTATTGGGAATTTGATCCTAATGGTGTTTCTTCATTTTTGCTAATTTTGTGAAATCTAATACGTTGCCTCTCCTGAGATTTAGGTAGATTCCTCTACATGTTGTTCATAATAACTCATCTGTTGGTTGTGGAGCTTGATTATCTTCTTGATTTAGAGGTCTTTTACTTTCAGTCGTGTTTATACCCCATGAAGTATTTACACCCCAGAAGTATGTACACTCTTCCACGCGGGGGAGTGCAGAGGGGGGGTACCCCCTCTGCGGGGTCCGGGGGGGCTATCCCCCCGGCTGGGGGGTCTAGGGGAAAGAGGGGGTCCCCCGAAGAAAAAATTGCCTTGTAAAAGTATATTGTAATTTCATTGTAAATATGGATCGTTCATTATAAGGTTACAGATCTAACGATAAAGATTATGTTAGGGTTTTTTACCCTAGAAGGCAACCCTCTTTTATGAGGGAAATGTATTGCAGCTATGTAGGTTGGCAAGTATTGTATTCTGAGAGAGGATACTGTGAGAGAAAGAAGAGGAAGTTACAACGAGTTTTGCTGTAGGTTGTATCGCTTCATTTTGCTAGATAATAATAAAGAAAGGACCTGGCAATTTCTCTGGTGGACGTAGCCCACATTGGGTGAACCACGTAAATCTGTGTCTCTTTTGTATTGTGTATCTTCTGTGTTTTATTTCCACATTTGTTTTATTTTATTGCTCCGCGGTCCTGTTTTTCTAACAACTGGAATCAGAGCGTAAGGTAACTCACAAGAAAAGAGGGTTCTTGGTTCGAGTGGGAGCAATGTCGGAAGATGGAAAGTTTAGGGTCGAGAAATTTAACAACCAAAACTACCAGTTATGGAAGATGCAGATGGAAGATTATTTATATCAGAAGGATCTATTCCTACCATTGAGCAGAGTGGCAAAGAAGCCGGTGGCCATGAAGGACGAAGAATGGGAGATTCTTGACAGAAAGGCTCTAGGAACGATACCGTTGAGCCTGGCAACGTCGGTGGCTTTCAATATCTCGAAAGAAAATACAACGAAGGGTTTGATGGACGCGTTGGCCAAATTGTATGAAAAACCCTCGGCGTCCAATAAGGTATTTCTAATGAAGAGATTATTTAATATGAAGATGTCGGAAGGTGGG
>ML795572.1:152428-187084 GCA_009831015.1 Picea engelmannii | reverse complement strand
TCATAATAAAATAGAGTCTCTATAGATTGTTGCAGTATATTTTGTTTCTTCAAAACATAAGTTTAATAATATATACATTGTTGTAGAAATAAGTAACTCATTATCATTCATTTCATGTTTAAGAAACATATTGTTAAACAATTATCAAATTGACATATCAAATCATGATAAAAAAAAATTGAAAAATAGTCATTGGAAAGCTAACACAATTCTTCACAAGTTTTGTTTTTACTGTAAAGTGAAATTCTAAATAAAAAAAATATTTTTATATGTCGGAAGTTGAATAACTTGTGAAAATACATTTTTTTTTCTCATAAAACAAGCAAAAGTGTAACCCATCTTCATGATTTCACCCTTCACTCTGTCTATATCTTAAACCCTAGTATAGTTAAAGGGGGGATTTTCCCACTAGCATAACTGGTGACCATATTGGGGATCTCTTTACGGTTTTTTAGGGGGTTTTAGGTTGATTGATTGTTTTTTTTTAGGGGGTTTTGGGTTGATTGATTGTTTTGGGTTTTGGGCTTTCTTGAATCAACCAGTGTCTCTATCTGTGGCCATAGCTTGGGTATAGGTTCCACTTTACTTGTTTCCTTAGTCTTCTTGTGTTTTCCCTAAAAATGTTTTGAGAAAGATTTAGATCCACCTTATGGTTTCTTGGTTGAATCCCTACGGTCTGCAGTGGGATTAGGGTATTTATTAGTCTTGTTTTCAATTTTCTTTCTTTGAAAAAACAAAGAGTTTTTACTTCAGTTTTTCTCATTAAAGTAGTTTGAAAAATATAAAAAAGAGAATTTATTTTCTTGCATTCAGTTTGGTAAATTAGTTAAAGTTGTTATTCGCAAAAGGAAAAAGAGTCTTTATTTTCAAGTTCTTCTTGATTTCCTGAAACATAAGTAGTTTGTAGTCAAGAGAAAGCAAGTTTTAGGATTTATTTGATTACAAGATCTTGAAATATCAGTTAGAAAAGTTGAATTTACAAAGAGTTGGTTACAATCTTGGTTTTAATTCTGAAGTAATTTTTCTTTCAAGTACTTTAAAGTTCTGTTCCTTACTCATCTCTTTATAATTCACCATTATTTTCACTACCGCTTCGTTTTGTGTAAATCAATCCTTAAAAATAACACCTAATCTAAAATACATTAGACTTTTTTGTTTATAGGGTTCACAAACTAGTTTAGGGTTTTAGGGCCTTGAATTAGGTGTGAAGAGGAAACTCTTCAAGGCCACTTCGAAACAAACATTGGAGTCTGAGTTAGGGAGGGCTATAAGTCTAGTGTCATAAGATTTAGTCAAGACCCCCCTCTAACACAGGGGATAAACACAAGGTCGCGTGAGGAAATGCAAAGGCGATAACCCCTCCAAAGATGGATTGAATGTAGTGGGGATTCTATATTGAGGGTCTTTCTTGAGAACAATACCGACTTCATTTGACTACGGAGCTTCATGGACCTCGAATCCATTCGATATTCTTAGTTGTCTTCCAGACCATTTTCTTTCGACACCCTTGAAGGGCTTCCATCTTTTTATTCTTCTCATTACGATGTGCCCGACTGTCGACTGTACCCTCCTGGTAACTGACTGCGAGTTGGCAACCTAGTTGCCCATATTTTATGGACTTACATAGGTGATTATGGGGATATACCACAGTACGTAGGAGGACGTCAGATCGCTCTTCTTAGAGTATACCCAGAGGGTGATTTCGTGTTTGATTTGCACTAGTTAGTTTCTCTAGTGTCGATTGGCGCAACCATCCTTCCCACTAGATAGTCGTCTGCTTGATTTATCTTTAGGAAATTTTTTAGTGTGTGCTTTGTGTTCTATGCTAGTCAAGCCTTACTGTGTCGTTTGATCATTTCACAAAGTGGAAGATCAACATCTCCATCGTTCATGAAGGCTTCAAGGCCTATCGTCGATTACTTTGGAGCCACCTCTACCACCGTTGAGGTGAAGACTTGATCAAGAAGGGTCGTTTGAAGCAACTAGGCCACAAGAAACTATGTCCGAGCCTGCTTCGTGAAGAGACTTTCCAACTTTGGAGGAATCTCCCATTTCTGGCCTTGATGCAGAAGCTCTTAGGCCAACTAACCCTCCGATTACCAAATTTTCAGCGCCGATCTTGATTCAGGTTTTTCTCCCCGAGGTGACACCTTATGAGCATCAGCTAGTCCTACGAGCGACAATGGAAGTGAATGCTGCTACTTCATCTTGGAGTCGTCATAATCCTGTTACAACTACTACTATAGGGGGAATCCTACCTCTTCTCCCACCTTCATGAGTCAGGACCACAGTGGTCTCGAATCCCTCAATTTCAGGTAGTGGTCCGATACCGTTATCGGTTTTGACCATTGTTTCATTTACTAAGAGTGCGACGGGCACTCCCTTCTCATATGGGATGCCCAGATTTGATACAAACTTGATTCTTAGTTATTTTACCTTAAATAACATGGGTCTAGGGGCAGGGAGCTCAAATGCTCCCATGAAAGGGTCATTTGAGGGAACTATAGTCCCTTTTAATGTTATCCATTATGGTGGGGGTCATATACCTCCTCCGTCCCCTTTTCTCGGTGGTGCTTTTCAGTAGCCAATCGGGCCAAATGCTAATTATAGATTGTTTGGTGGAGGTAGTTTAGGACCTTTGTCTTATACAACGTTGGTGGGATATATGTCGTTCTCTTTGTTTGGTGTGTTTGGAAACAATGTTTTTTCTTCGACTGCTATCTCGGTTGGGGGGAACCCTATTTTTGGCCAACAGAACTCAGTGCAAGGTACTATTCCTTCAAAGGGAGCGACTACTGGATTTTTCTCCACACAGGTTCTTTGGAATTATTGGCAGGGATCAGTTCCCTCGCAAGGGATGTCGGTTGGGGGAAACCCCTTACATGATCAATGGAACCCTAGGCAAGGTTTCATACCCATGTTCATCGGATCAGCTAGGGGCATCCCCTTCCATGGTCCTTGGAACACAATGCGGGGAGAAATCCCCGCACAAGCTATGTCGTCCAATTTCAGAATTCAATGGATGACACCCCAAAAGACGTAGTTCCCGTATGATGGTCAAGGCCATAGTTTCTACCATAACCCTGGTCAACAATCCAAATTTTCCTGGCAACCTGGTGCTAGTCAAACTCCAGGACTCTCTTTTCCTGTAAATAGTTCACAAATGAAACTACCATTTCTGGAAACTTTACATTTGTCTGACTTATCGAGATTACTGAACGAACCGATTTGTCATGATCCGCATTGGCCCCCCATGCCGACTAAATTTCCTTCAAATATTCTAAAATTTGAGGGCAAGCCTAGTGAATATCCAGGTGATCATGTGACAACTTTTCATTTATGGTGATCATCAAACTCGTTGAAGATGAATCTATCTAGTTGTTCCTTTTCAATGCACTCTTAAAGGGGGTGTTGCAAAGTGGTATATTGAGCTCGATTGCTTGAGGTACTCTTACTTCAACGACTTGGCAATGGTCTTCTTGAATCATTTCCAGTTACCTGTGAGATACCATGCTAGCACTGAATTGTTGGCCAAGTTTTATCAAACCAAGGCCGACCACATCTATGATCATATCCAAGAGTGGTGTCATAGAAAGATCTTAATTAAGGTCAAGGTCCCTCCTACCTTTTTTCTTGAGTGGTTCTTGAAGTCTTTGGTGCCCTGTGTATCCAAGGACATAGTGACTTCCAGAGTGTTTTCAGAAGAGGAGGTGATTATGAGAGCCCAACAACTTGAAATGATCTACTCTTAGTCCGGCATGCTCTACGAGATCTTTCCATATGCGTCGCGGTCTACTCTCAATAAGGCCAAGCAAAAGAATAGACCCCATGCTGATGGTATTGTGGGCTCAACACAAAGAAAGTCCACAGAACTTTTTTCGAATCAATTGCAACAATTGTCGATACAATAGACTGTGGCCAACCAGACTTTGAGTTTGGTTGTTGTCCCTACCCGGACGTTGGATGTACATAGTGTGCAGTCAACGAATATGAAGGCCAACCAAAATACCGAGGGAAATAAGAAACAACGAAATAACAAGGGTAAACATGACAAAAATGCTACCAATAATGTTGGCGGGGGAAAAATGGAGAAGAATAAGTCGAAGTATCTGTATAATCTTTGCATGGAAGACCATTCAACTCATTTGTTCCCTCATCTTGCAGAAGACTAGAATCTATTAGCACAACAACAACTTAATGTGCTGATGAGCCCTTTTCCACAAGGGAAAAACATGGCTTAGGCTTCCACATATACGAGCGTGGTAGGGGGCAGTCAGGGACCCCCCATGCCTACTAGTAAATATCCGGCCGAAAATATTTACATAATGAATGTCAAGGATCATTTAGCAACCAGGGCCATGTTGACGAATATTTTTGTCAACAGTACTTAGCCGACAAAGCGTTACCAGGATCCCCCCTCTCATTTTGAAATTGCTTGCGCAAGGTCTCGTGCGCTCCTGCTAAGTTGTTGCTACACATTTTAAGAAGATCTCATTAAAGAATATTTTTAAAGCTATGATGAAGATGATCGGTAATTAATTTTGAAGTTACACATGATATAGTAATATGTAAAGTTTTTGAAGTTCTCGAACAATCACAAAAGTGGCTCTCTTGGTTACTTCTCACATATTATTTTTCTTCCATATATGGTTTGCCCCTTTTTGTTGATGTACACATCAATACACCACATTCTAACCTTTCAAATATTTTCCTTTTACCATGCCTTAAAATTTGACCTACGCCAAAAGCAAAGTTATAATTATCATATCATTGTTTGCCATTTTATTTTCACTTGATAAAAGGGGGAAAAGTAAACCAATTATCCAAATTCTTTATTCCATAACAAAGCCACATAAGACTCTTTAAGTTTGCATGACCATATGTCCTATCCCTTTCAAATATTTAATTATAATTTAAGGGTAATGACAACTTGCCTTTTGGTTATGAATTTAATATTTTTCCATTCCCAAAGCATAAATATGCTATATTACCATGATCTTTTCTCTTTGTATACCTTATTCCACTTGGAGGATTTATATAAGAGTAGGGTAAATAATTTGAACCAACAGGCAAAAGGATAAAGTTTTTTTCAAATGGCAAGAGATGATAACTCATCAATTTTTGGCACTCTTATAATGTAAAACAAAATAAGTAGCATTTGCACTCACTACTACATATGACCAAATTTTCCATGGTTTTTCATTGCTATTGCCACACATATCCATCACAATTTCCATGAAGGAAAACAATATTTTTCGTGGAACTTTTTTCGTTGCTATATCCACACACTAAGTATTCGTGGAAACAATGAGGAAATCAGGCTACCACTTGTCATCATCCTAAATATTTAATGTTAATTTTTTTTGTTCACATCGTCGTAATTACGAAAAAATATCGTCAGTAGACTTACGAACATACAATGAAAAGATGGAATCCCAAAGAAAATATTTAACTTCTTTCCACGAACGTTCATCGCTATAGAGACAGAAGTTTGTGGCAAGAAGAAGAGATGTATACCTTCTTGCAGCGAACATGGATTTCTATATCGATGAAGCAGTGTGGAAATAGCGACAAAGGAGCGTGGCAGAGTAGAAAACCCACCAATGGCTTGTGCCATAGAAGGCATACTTGCGATGAACTTACGTCGCTATTGCGACGACTTCTATAGGTTTTTAAAAAGACAAATTGATAGTTTTTCCCTGCTTTCTAATAAATCTCCTATCACATCCTTTTGTGTGGATAAGGAAACCTCGATTATGATTTTTAAACACGGTCCTATATGGGCCAAGAAGGGAGAATACTATACTCTAAAACACTCACTAGTCTCTAGTCTTAATGGATTACGTACATCACCAAACAATCTTCGTAAGTGGAGATATACTTCTCGGGCTTCATTTTTTATGCCATTGATTAGGATCCATATATTCTAAAGTGTTTTCCTTCCTAGGATTTATAATTGAGTTGATTTTTTCACATGTTATAGATGATGGCTCTAATTGGTTCATGTATAATGTAGGGATCCTTATAAAGCTATGTTTTCTTGAATTCAACTTACATTTGGGGTATTTTTCAGAGGTCATAATTTTGGTAAAATTTCTCAGTGTCATTTTGGAATACAAGGGCATTAAATCTATTGTGACCATCAATAAGACTTTGGGTACACTATCCAAAATTTTGGAGGGTGACATCCTCAACTTATGCCCAAATCTACAATTACATAGAGTTGTGAAAAGGTCATCATGGCCAAATTGTATTAGAGTACAAGAATTGTAGTTGGACACATTGACTAGACTATGAACATATTGGTTTTTGTTGTAGAGTATTTTTTGATCATGGGAATGTAGCAAATTCCTCTCTGAAGGAAAATGATTTTCAATCTAATAGGTAGAAGAATAACAAATCATATTGTTGGAAAGACTCGAAAAAGGAAAAATCAAAGAATTTATTTTGGGTGCCATTAAAAAAAAGATTATAGAGGTACCCAAACATGTGGTATTGTGAAGGAATTTGACCAATCCATAAGGAGTGGTGGTGTAGACATGGATAAAATAAATCATGAATCAAACCCTTTGTCGATAGTCTCCTTACCCAACATATCCCTTGAGGGGATGAAGAGGAGGCACACATTATGATGCAGGAGCATCGCTTTCAAAGTCAAATACACAAGCATGGAGGTAGGGATACGACATCTCAACATGGAAAATTTTCAAATCAACATTTAACTCAAAAGTAAATCGAGTTGTTGAGATATTTTGGAAACAATGGTTTTTAATATATCTTGTTCTAAAAGTCTTATACGACTGTAAGGAGTTGCATATATAGAGTGTTGGATCTTATCTGGTAATAACTGATAGTTATTGTAATAGGAAAAAGTAGGTAACTGCTAAGACCTGATAGGATAGGTTGCGTACAGGACGAAGAGAGCTCAGGGAGTCACTCCTTAGACAGTTTGTTGTTGTATTGTAAAAGTAGTATGAGTGTAAGTAGAAGAGGAACAACAAAATAGTAGAGTAGAAGAAAGACACAATGAAGAACTGCAATACTATGTATTTTGTTTCATGAATGAATAGAACAAATAGAATTGTCCAAATCCTTCAGACTGTGTTCATTTTGATGTGTGATTGAATGAATGTTATATTTTTTTGTGTATGATTTAGTTCATTTCATTCATGTATGATTGTTAATAATTAATCATATGAATTTGTGATGAAATGGGATAAGTGTCAATTGTTTCTCTTCTGAAACTCATATGCAAGGTGTGCATCTCGTATGGAAGGAGCGTGTCGATAGAGTCTCAGATTGACTCAAAGGAGTTTAGACAGGACAAAGGGAACTTATACCAGGTGAAAGGCATGCACAAGATCAAGGAACAACCAAGCGTTGAAGAACCAAAACAAAGGAACACAAGGAGTGCGGGAAGAATTTATTTTCAAGAAATCCTTCGAAATGAGTTATTGAAATCCCAGGAATGCAATGAGTGTGTGGGAAGTCAAAATATTCAAGGAGATAAATCTCATAAGAGATAGTGCTTTTCAAAAGTGCAGATGGGGTCCAATAAATGGACTCGTAGGAGGAGAACAGGTTGAGGCCTTTGAACAATTAGGAATCTTCTAAGTCAGAGGAAGTCAGATTTTCAGGAGGAGTGACAACAATCGTTGGATCACAGCGTAGAGGATCAACAACCATCTGATCAAAAAAAGGTGCACGAGCCTTAGGGCTTTGCACACGAAGGAGAGTGAAATTTCCAAAGTTCCTAAGTTCCAAAGTAATTTGGGACCGTCCATCGTCAAGGAGGACAGGTGGTGTAAGATCCAAAACTACGAAAGTTTATGGACCAAGAAGAGGTGAAATAGCCGAAGTAGATCCTAACTATTGATCGCCAAGAGAAACATGTCAGCAGATCAGTGGCTTCTGGGAAGTCACTTCAATAGTTTCAGTTGAGATTTGAAACTCCCGAAACCCAAAGTCTGAAGAATATCTAAACCGTTAGATCCAGAGGAACACATGGCGACGAATCATGAGCTCAGGAGAAATCAGTTCGAGAATCTCAATTGAGAATTGAAACTCCCAAAGCCCGGAGAGTTGGAGAGCCAAAGTGAATCTCAACCGTTAGATCCAGAGGACAGGTTGTATGAATCTGGGGACTCCAGGTAAAGACTCAAAGTAATTCATAGCCGTCAGATTAAGGGTGAGATATGGTACAAATTCATGGACTCCGGGTAAAGACCCGAAGTAAATCTCAACTGTCTGATTCAGGGGGACACACAACAAAAATCCACACACTTTGAGGCAGAGTGAAAGTTGAGAATTGAAAGGTACGAAGACCAAATACCCAAAGGGATTGTAGTTGTCAGATCAGTGGGAGGCACGCATCAATGGATTGTCAACTCCAGATGAGAACAATTGGGGAAAGAGTTAAGATTTGAGATTTACGAAGTTTGGAATCCTGAAACAATCATAGTCGTCGATTGAATAGGGAACATGGATGAAGATCTGTCGTTGTGGGAGAAATGAAGGTTTGAGAGTTGAAAAATCTGAATGCCGAATTGCGGAGAAAATATCGTCCGTTTATTTGAAAAATGTTCAGATTTGATTCGTAGGCTTGAAAGGGACAGATCTGACCCGTCAATTCAGAAGCACCGTCGAGATCGTGAGATCAATGGTCACCTCACATTGAGGGTATAGAAGGTGCTTGAGCTTTAAAAAGTTGAGGGTGGGCTGCAATCGAGACCAGGGTATTGAGAAAGGGACACGTGGTGGCTTGTGGTGAATTGTGGGGCGAAAAGTAGTTTGGTTTCAAACCACTCTTGGCCACGCCTGCAATCACATATTTTCATGAGGTAATCGCCCAAGGTCACATCAAGGAGGGGCTTATCAGAAAAATAATGTAGCACCCAAACTTTGATTTTTCCCAAGCACAAAGGAGAACGTCATGGGTGCCATAAGACCTGCACTAGAAATCCCAAAGGGCCTGTGTTTAGATACAAAACGAGACCATCGAGGTTTTAGAGAGTCGTTTGACTCAAGAATCAAAGATCCTTGATCGGGAGGTTGTGTAGCCTTATAGGGGAGTAGGGGGCCTGCATCAGGTGGTATCAAAGCCTGATATTGATATTTTTTGTAGACAACAGACAAAGGAGAAAGGGGATAAATTGGTATCATTTTTAGTATCAAAAATTTGATTTTTGTTTGTAGGCATCAGAAGGAAACGCAGGGGAATCATGCCACCCAGAAGGCATAGAGAAAATGCAGAAATGGAAGAATAAATGAGGCAACTCAAAATGAGGCTGGACGCCATGGAAAAAATGCAAAGGAGAGCACCAGACACTGGAGATATCAGTGAAGTTGAAAGAGAAGATATAGAGGTCGAAGAACACATAGCAGAGGATTCTGCAGAAGACCGCTTATTTAATTTTTTTTTGAGAATAGGAGCCAGAGAGAAAATAGAAGTACCAATGTATGAAGGCAATTTGTAAGTTGAAGAATTGTTGGATTGGGTACAAGCTATGGAAAAATAATTTGATTAAGAATATATCAAAGAAGATAAGATGGTGAAGCATGCAGTGACAAGAATGAAAGGTCATGCAACACTATGGTGGGATGAACTGCAAGACGAATGCAGGTGCAAGGGTAAGAAGAAAATTAAAAGATGGGATAGGATGGTATCCAAGTTGAAGGAAAATTTTATCCCAAAGGATTATCAAATCAATCTGTTCAAAAGATTGCATAACCTAAGACATAAAATATTATTAGTGAAGGAGTACATTGAAGAATTTGACAGAATGAACATCAGGGATGGACAAAAAGAAAATGAGGATGAAAAAATAGCTAGGTATATCAATGGGATGAGATATGAAATAAAAGAGGAGATCAACATGACATATGTTAGTAAATTCAAGGATTCTTATCAAGAATCCTTGAAAGATGAAGAAAAATTGCCGAGGAAACAAAGCCAACGAAATAGAGGAGGAAATTCAAGAAGTGGTAAGGGACCAATAGAGAGAAGTTCCAGAAACCAAAGCATGAAGCTGGCAAACAACATAGTCACCCTGAGAAAGGTGGAAGTTATAAAGAAGGACAACATGGGGGAAGAAGATCTTTTTCCAGAGGAAGAGGAAGAGTCAGAGAAGGTGAAGTTAGATGTTATGAGTTTCAAAAACTAGTGCACAAGTCTTGGGAATGCCCCAAGAGAAAGAAATAAGGAGGAGGTGAAGCACATAAGCATGTGGAAGAAGAAGCAACAGAAGGAGGAAATAACCTCATGACGAGGAAAGTTCTTCTTAAACTAGAGAAGTGTTGGGTATGTGTTATATTCTTTGCATGTGTGTGTGTGGGCGTGTCAGATATGAAAACCGTGTCTGAAAATCCCTCTAGTAGTGGTCTATGTGTCATGTGCGCCAGGTGATTTCCTAGGGGGGTCCTAGGGGGGGGCAAGTATGCCCCCCCTGGTTACGCGCAACGTTCGGGGCAGCGCCCCGAAATTTGTTTTTGGGTGATTTTTGCTATTTTTAGCTGTTTTGTAAATTAATCCCGTATTAAGAGATTGGGGTTTTGGTATCTACGAATACCTAAAAAAATTGTATATATATTGTATGGTGAATGGTGAAATTTGTTATAATGAATATAAGAAAGGTTTTCTCAGTTGAGGGTTTCTGGTATAAAATCTCTGTGTACTCTGTGTATGAGCCATTGATTAAATTATGTTTTGCTTAAGAATCTATATGCATTGCTTTACTTCACAGGTTTAAAACTTAAATGTGGTATCATAGCTCATTTTTGGCTTCAGACACCTTTGTTGTTGAGGGTTTGGCTCGGTCTTGATAGATCAAGTTTATCTTGGGTCTGTGATAAACCTAGATTTAGTGGGAGCTTTTGCAGTGGAGATTCGAGTATAGAAAGAGGAATGGCAAGTTCATCTATAATCGAGATAGAGAAGTTCAATGGTAAAAACTTTGAGCTATGGAAGCTCAAGATGGAGGACCTTCTTGTAGACAAAGAACAATGGATCGATGTGGATCCTAGTACACAACCTACTGGTACACCGTCTACTAGCACACATGTTACTGGTACAAAACCTACTAGTACACAACCTACTAGTACACCAGCTACTGGTATGTCGAAGGAAGATTGGGAGAAGTTGGATAGAAGAGCAAGGAGTACTATTCAACTTTGCCTGGCAGATTCAGTTTTGTTGAATGTCTCAGGAGAATCTACAGCCAAGGAACTATGGGATAAGTTGGGGAATTTGTGTCAATCAAAGTCCCTGGTAAACAAGTTGTTTCTTCGAAAGAAGTTGTATCATCTTAGGATGGAAGATGGAGATTCTGTGACAGAACATCTAAATGCCTTTAATACTCTGGTAAGTCAACTTGTCTTTGTTAATATTACGATTGCAGAAGAAGATAAGTGTATTACTTTTCATGTTCTTTTCCAGACTCTTGGGATAATCTGGTTGTAGGAATTGGTAGTACCACTCAATCTACATTGAAGTATGAGGATGTAGTTTTATCCTTGTTATTTGAAGAGATGAGGCGAAAAATCATGGATAGTCATAGCACATATGCTTTATTTGTAAGAGGTCGTACCCAAGACAAGAATCCTGGTAAACCTTCAGGGGGGAGATCTAAATCTACAAGTAGATCTAAGTCTCCATGAAAATATTTGAGGAAATGCTAGAATTTTGGTAAAACATGGCATTATAAGAAAGATTGCAAGTCTAAGAAGGTTGATAAACCAAAGGGATATGATAGTACCTCTTCCACAGAGGAAAAAACATCCACTGAAGAAGGAGGTGATGTTTACCTGGCATGTACAAGTACACATGCAGACTGTGATGTATGGTTAATCGAATCAGGTGTGTCATACCATATGACTCCTCATAGGGTGTGGTTCTCTAAATATGAAAAATATGATGGTGGTGATGTATTCCTAGGAGATGAATCGACAAAAAAAATCTTGGGACATGGAATGGTTAAGTTGATGCTAAAATATGGAAGTATTAGAACTCTCCCTGGGGTTCTGCAAATTCCAAAACTAGCCAGGAGCCTAATATGTGTAAGAAAGATGGATGATGCAGTAGTGGATACTGTATTTGGAAAGAACACTTGCAAGATGGTACGAGGAGAAATGGTGTTGATGAGGGGAGTTCGGTGTGGAACTTTGTACAAGTTGTTGGGAAGCACTTATACTAATGGGTGTAATAGTTCTGTTTTCCCTGGACAGAGAAATAAAGAAGACAAGACCAATATTATCCCTGGAAAGAAGACCATGTTGTGGCATCAAAGACTGGGACATATTGGAGAAAAGGGCCTTTGAACACTACACAGTAAAGGTATGGTTGAAGGTATGTCTAATTGCACTCTGGATTTTGATTTCTATGAACATTGCATATATGGTAAACAAAATTGAGTAAGATTCCCATCTGGTGCTACAAGAGCAAAGGGGATCTTAGAGTTGATACACAGTGATGTGTTTGGACCTATTCCTATTCCATCCCTAGGTAAATCTGTGTATTATGTTTCATTCATAGATGATTTTTCAAGGAACACATGGATTTATTTTCTCATAAAGAAATATAAGGTATTTGATAAATTTAAAGAGTTTAAGGCTCTGGTAGAAAATCAGGCAGAGAAGAAAATAAAGGTATTGAGAACAGATAATGGTGGAGAATTCTACGGAAATGAATTCGAAGAATTCTATAAGAAGTGTGGTATAGCAAGGTAGAAGACTACTCCATACACTCCTTAGCAGAATGGAGTTGCAGAAAGGATGAACAGGACAATGAAGGAAAAAGCAAGGAGCATGCTCAGCGGTGTAGGGTTAGGACAAGAATTCTGGGCAGAGGTAGTGGGTACAACATGTTACCTGGTCAATCGATCGCCTTCATCAGTGTTGGATGATAAAACTCCACACAAGGTATGGTATCGAAAGAAACCCTCTCTTCAACATCTTAAAGTGTTTGGTTGTGATTCTTATGTACATTTTCCAAAGGAAAATAGGAGTAAGCTAGATAAAAAGGCTGAAAAGTGTATCTTTATTGGTTATAAAGATGGTGTGAAAGGTTATAAACTTTGTAACCTAGAAACCAAGAAGATTGTTTACAGTTGAGATATTGTTTTCAGAGAGGTAAAATATGTGTCCAAACAGGAATTCCTACCAACGCAAGACGAACCTAAGAAAATAGAGCTTGAGTTGGATGATGCAAAAGATGAATCATCTGAAGAAGAGGAAGCAAAAGAAGAAGAAGAAGAACCTCATACCCCAGTATTGAGGAGATCAGTGAGAGATAAAAGACAACCAGAAAGGTATATTCCACCTAATTTCCATTCCAATTTTGCTTTATCTATTACTGATGATGATCCCAGAACTATCAGGGAAGCAGTGAATTCAGAGGATAGTAAACTTTAGAAGAATGCCATGGTTGAAGAAATGGATGCCTTGGATAAGAATGAGGCATGGGATATAGTTGATTTGCAAGATGGAAGAAAATCCATTGGTAGCAAATGGTTGTTTAAGAAGAAGTTTAATGCACAAGGTAAAGTGGAGAAATACAGAGCTCGGTTAGTAGCAAAAGGTTATTCCCAGGTAGAGGGAATTGACTTTGGTGAGATTTTTTCTCCTGTTGCTAAGTTAACTTCTATTAGATTTCTTTTATCTATTGTTGTTGATTTTGATATTGAAGTGGAACAGATGGATGTGAAGACAACATTCCTACACGGGGATCTGGAAGAATAAATATACATGAAGCAGCCAGAAGGCTTTGTAATGAAGGGAAATAAACAATTGGTATGTAAGCTAAAGCAGTCACTATATGGTCTGAAGCAATCACCTAGGATGTGGTACCAAAAGTTTGACACATACATCCTTGGATTGGGATTTGTAAGAAGCAGGGTTGATCAATGTTTATATTCCAAGTAGGTTGGTAATCACTTCATTTATGTAGTGTTGTATGTTGATGACATGTTGTTGGTAGGAAATGACATGGATGTTATCAAGGAGGTGAAATTGCATCTATCCTCCAAATTTGACATGAAGGATATCGGTGTTGCTAACTTCATTCTGGGAATGAAGATTAAAAGAGATCGCAAAAAAAGGAAACTTTGGTTGAATCAGAGAAAATATGTTGAGACAATATTGCAGAGGTTTAATATGCATGGAAGTAAACTAGTCAAGGTTCCTATTCCTATAAGTGTAAAGTTATCTGCAGATCAGTGTCCCAAGACACATGAAGAAGAAGAGGACATGTCCCATGTTCTGTATGCCAGTGCAGTTGGCAGTTTGATGTATGAAATGGTTTGTACTAGACCAGACATTGCACATGCAGTGGTAGTTTTGAGTAGGTATATGTCAAAACCAGGGAAGGAGCATTGAACAATAGTAAAGAGGGTCTTCAGGTATCTTAGTGCCACTACCAGTTATGGACAAAGTGCTGGACATACATGGAATTGTTGATGCAGACTAGGCTGGAGATCTGGATCGCAAAAGATCTACAAGTGGGTATGTGTTTAACCTATTTGGAGGAGAAATCAGTTGGATGAGAAAAAGGCAGGCTGTAGTGGCACTTTAAACTACAAAAGTTGAATACATGGCAGCCACTCATGCAAGCAAGGAAACAGTATGGTTACAAAGATTGTGTTCAGGTATTAGGTTGGTACAACAAGTAGTGAGATTAGATTGTGACAGTCGGAGTGCAATCTTCCTGGAAAAGAACCCAGCTTATCATTTGAAGACAAAGCATATTGATGTTTAGTATCACTTTGTGAGAGACATGGTTGAGGAAAAGAAGGTGTTGTTGGAAAAGGTTGACACTTTGAAGAATGTTGCAGATTCATTGACAAAGTTTGTAAGCACATAAAAGTTCTACTGGTGTAGAGTAACAATGGGCATTTCTGCCCTGGATTGTTGACTATATAATCCCCTGGACCCCTAGATACAAAGAAAACAACAAGTGGGAGAATGTTGGGTATGTTTTATATTCTTTGCATGAGTGTGTGTGGGCACGTCAGATATGACAACTGTGTCTGACGATCTCTCTAGTAGTGGTCGATGTGCTGTGTGCACCAGGCACTTTCCTAGGGGGGTCCCAAGGGGGGGCAAGTATGCCCCCCCCCCCCTGGTTACCCGCAGCTTTCAGCAATGGGTGGTAGCCCGGGGCAGCGCCCCGAAATTTGTGTTTGGGCGGTTTTTGCTATTTTTAGCGGATTTTTCTATTTTTAGTGGTTTTGTAAATTAATCTCAGATTAAGGGATTGGGGTTTTGGTATCTATGAATACCTAAAAACATTGTATATATATTGTATGGTGAATGGTGAAATTCGATATAATGAATATAAGAAAGGTTTTCCCGGTTGAGGGTTTTTGGTATAAAATGTTTGTGTACTCTGTGTATGAGCCATTGATTAAATTCTATTTTGCTTAAGAATCTATATGCATTGCTTTAATTCATAGGTTTAAAACTTACAAGAAGGAGGTAGAGGAACCAGTTCAGCGAACAAGTTTGTTTAGAACTGCTTGCAAGACAAAAGACCGAGTTTGCAAGGTGATCATAGACAGTGGGAGCACTGACAATATAATATTCACAGAGATGGTGGAGAAACTAGAGATGAAGACAACTGCACATCCAAAACCATACAAGGTATCATGGATGCATAAAGGTCATCAAGTAATGGTAAGTCAACAATGCCAAGTTGAATTTAAAATCGGAGGTTATAGAGATGAAATATTATGTGATGTAATTTCTATGGATGTCTGTCATATTTTATTCAGGAGACCATGGTAGTTTGACAAAAAATTTATTCATGATGGGAGGAAGAATACTTAAACCTTAGAAAAGAATGGTAGGACACACATGTTGTTGCCAATATAAGACAAAGAGAAATAGAGGAAAGCTAGTTCCAATATACTTCTCATGAGAGGGAAGGAACTCTTGAATGAAGTCAAAAAGGAGAAAGAAATGTAGTTTGTTATAGTGAGGAAGCCTAGGGTTATCCTTACAAATACTTATGTGGAATATTTTCCTGAAGAAATCCTGGAACTATTAGAAAACTTTGTTGACATAGTAGTGGATGAGTTACCTTGCTCATTGCCACCCATTAGGACTATAAGCCATCATATTGACCTTATTCCAGGAGCTAGTTTACCAAACAAAAAATATTATAGGTTGACACCTAGAGAGAATGAGGAAGTCAAAAATCAAGTACAAGAGTTGTTGGATAAAGGTTTTGTGAGGGAAATACTAAGCCCATGTGCAGTACCAACTGTGTTAAGTCCACGTAAGGATGGAGGATGGAGAATGTGTACAGATTCCAGAGCCATCAATAAGATCAAAATTAGGTATAGATTCCCTTTACCCAGGATGGATGATTTGATGGATTGTTTGATTGGAGCAAGCTATTTTAAAAAAATAGACTTAAAGAGTAGATATCATCAAATAAGAATGAGAGAGAGAGATGAATGGAAAACAACACTCAACACAAATGAAGGATTTTTTGAATGGTTGGTCATGCCATTTGGGTTGGAAAATGCACCAAGCACATTTATGAGATTAATCAATTAAGTATTGAAAGAATTCATAGGCAAATTTGTAATAGTGTATCTGGATGATATACTAATCTTCAGTAAGACATAGGGAGAACACTTAAAACACTTGACATCAGTGATGAAAAAGTTACAACAAGAAAAATTGTTGATAAATATGAAGAAAAGTTCTTTTATGAAGACAAAACTCATATAATTGGGTTTTGTGATCTCTTGAAATGAATTGAAGATGGATCCAGAAAAGGTGAGAACAATCAAAGAATGGACAGCGCCGAGAAGCATATTTGAGGTAAGAATTTTTCAAGGGTTAGCAAGATTTTATAGAAATTTTATCATAAATTTCAGTGGTATATGTACACCCATGCTGGACACTGTGAAAAAGAAACAAAATTCTTTTAAATGGACAGAGGAAGATGAAAAAAGTTTCAAAGTGTTGAAGGAGAAGATCACAGAACAACCAATTCTGGTCTTACCAGATTTTGGAAAAACATTTCAAGTGAGATGTGATGCAAGTGGAGTATCTATTGGAGCAGTCCTGAGTCAGGATAATAGGCCAGTTTCTTATTTCAGTGATAAGTTGAATGACACCAAGAAGAATTATTCCACATATGACAAAGAATTTTATGCAATGATTCAAGGTTTGAATAAGTGGAGGCACTATCTAATTCCTAAAGAATTTGTCTTGTATAATTATAATCAAGATTTGCAGTTTATTACTAGGAGGAGTTTAATAGTATAGGAATCCCAAGTGGATACCTTAGGGTTTGAACACCTCAAGGAAATGTATCAAGAAGATCCATATTTTAAGGAGGCTTATGAGGCAAGTAAGAATCCTTTGTTGGGAGACAAAATCCCATGCACAAAATATTTCATCCAGGATGGATTATTGTTCAAAGGGAGCCAACTATGCATACCAAGATGCTCAATGAGAGATAACCTACTAAAAGAGAAACATAGTGGAGGTTTAGCTGGACCTTTTGGTCATGATAAGACATTTGCATAGTTGAGCAATTCGTATTATTGGCCGAGCATAAGGGCAGAGGTGAAAATGTTTGTGAACAAATCTAGAATTTTCCAATATGCAAAAGGAAGACAACAAAACATTGGTTTGTATCAACCATTACCAATCCCATAAAGGTCATGGGATGGAATCAATATGTATTTTGTATTGGGATTTCCTAGAACCCAGAAGGGGAGTGATTCCATATTAGTTGTGGTGGACATATTTTCAAAAATGGCACATTTCATACCATGCCAGAAGACAAGCGATTCTACACATATAGCCAATTTGTTTTCCAGAGAAGTGGTGAGACTACATGGATTGCCTAGGAGCATAGTCTCAGATAGGGACACCAAATTTGTAGGACACTTTTGGAGGACTCTATGGAAGAGGTTAGGGACAGACTTGTCCTTTAGGTCATCATATCACCCTCGGACAGATGGACAGACGGAAGTAGTAAACAAGAGTCTGGGAAACTTGTTAAAGAGTTTAGCCGTTGAGAAAGGTCATCAATGGGATCAGATTATGGCACAAGAAAAATTTGCATTTAACAATTCAGTGAACAGAAGCACATGGAAAAGTCCATTTGAAAGTGTGTATGGTATACAACCAAGAGGGATTATAAAGTTGAGAGACCTGAATCAATATGAGTTCAGAAGTGTTGGAGTAGAAGATTTTGCAATAGAAATGCAGAAGCTCCATGACAGAATCAGAGAGCATCTACAGGACAACAACCCAAAATATAAGAACAGAGTTGATTAGAAGAGGAGAGAAGTTCAATTTGAAGTAGGAGATGAAGTTTTAGCTCATTTGTGAAAAGAAAGGTTTCCAAGGGGAACATATAACAAGTTGAAGATGAAGAAGATAGGACCATGCAGGATTCTCAGAAAATTCGTAGCCAATGCTTATAAAATTGGATTGCCAGATAATGTTGGGATATCACTAATATTCAATGTTGCAGACCTATATCCTTTCAGGAGAGATGACGTGGGAGAATCATATGATCAGAAAGAAGTTCAGTGGGAAGAAAAATTTCCCACAACAAAAAAACCTCAGATGGAGAAAATCATATAACAAAGAGTTGGAAAGAAGACGAGGATGAAGACATATCCTGAATACTTAGTGAAGTGGAAAGATCATCCAGTGGAAGATTCAAGTTGGGTCACAAAACCTGATATTTTGAAGCATGGAAAAATAGTGTAGGATTTCATGGACAAGAGTCCATGAATATTTTAGCCAGAGGAGTATGATGCATGAGCATTTCTTTCAAAGTCAAATACGCAAGCATGGAGGTAGGGATACGACATCTCAACATGGTAGAATTTCAAATCAACATTTAACTCAGAAGTAAATCGAGTTGCTGAGATATTTTGGAAACACCGTTTTTTAATATATCTTGTTGTAAAAGTCTTATAAGACTATAAGGAGTTGCAGATATAGAGTGTTGGCTCTTATCTGGTAATAACTGATAGTTATTGTAATATGAAAAAGTAGGTAACTGCTAAGACTTGATAGGATAGGTTGCAGACGAGATGGAGAGATCTCGGGGAGCCACTCCTTAGATAGTTTGTTGTTGTAATGTAAAATTAGTATGAGAGTAAGTAGCAGAGGAACAACATAATAACATAGTAGAAGAAAGATGCAGTAAAGAACTGCAATACTATATATTTTGTTTCATGAATGAATAGAATAGACATAATTATCCAAATCCTTCGGACTGTGTTCATTAAATTGATGTGTGATTGAATGAATGTTACATTTTGTGTGTATGATTTAGTTCATTTCATCCATGTATGATTGTTAAGAATTGATCATATGAATTTGTGATGAAACAAGATAAGTTTCAATTGTTTCTCTTCTGAAACTCGTATGAAGGTGTGCATCTCGTACGCAAAGAGTGCATCGACAGAGTCTCAAATTAACTCAGAGGAGTTCAAAGAGGACAAATGGAACTTAGACCAGGTTCAAGGAGTGCACAATGTCAAGGAATGACCAAGCGTCGAAGAACCAGAATAGAGGAATGCAAGGAGTGCGATAATAATTTATTTTCAAGAAATCCTTCGAACTGAGTTATTGAAATCCCAGGAACGTAAGGAGTGTGTGGGAAGTGAAAATATTCAAGGAGATCAAGCTCAGAAGAGATAACACTTTTCAGAAGTGCAGAAGAGGTCCAAGAGATGGACTCGTAGGAGGAGCAAAGGTCGAGGTCTTTAAACACTTAGGAATCTTCTAAGTCGGAGGAAGTCAGAAGCTCAGGAGGAGGAGCGACAACAGTCATTGGATCACAGTGCAGATGATCAATAGATGTCTTATCAAAGCAAGGTGCATGAGCCTTAGCGCTTTGCACATGCAGGAGAGTGAACTTGCCAAAGTTCTGAAGTAATTTGGGACCGTCCAACGTCAAGGAGGACAGGTGGTGCAAGATCCACAACTCCAAAAGTTTGTGGAACAAGAGGAGGTGAAATAGCCAAAGTAGATCCTCACTATTGATCGCCAGGAGATATGTGTCAACAGATCAATGGCTTTTGGAAAATCACTTTGAGAGTTTCAGTTGAGAGTTGAAACTCTCAAAACCTGAAGTCCGAAGAAGATCTAGACCGTCAGATCTAGAGGGACACGTGGCGATGGATTGTGAGCTCTGAAGAAATCACTTTGAGAGTCTCATTTGAGAATTGAAACTCCCGAAGCTCGGAGAGCCGAAGTGAATCTCAACCGTCAGATCCAGAGGACAGGTGGCGTGAATCTCGGGACTTCGGGTAAAGACCCGAAGTAATTCATAGCCGTCATATTAAGGATGATATGTGGTACAAGTCCGTGGACTTCGGGTAAAGACCCGAAGTAAATCTGAACCATCCAATTCAAGGGGACACACGACAAAAATCCACACACTTCGATGGAAAGTGAAAGTTGAGAATTGAAAGGTACAAAGCCTGAAGACCTGAAGGGATTGTAGCCGTCAGATTAATGGGAGACACACGTCAGTGGATTGTCAACTCCAGATGAGAACAATTGGGGAAAGAGTTGAGATTTGAGATTTTCAAAGTCTAGAATTCCAAAACGATCACAGTCGTCGATTGAAGAGGGCACGTGGCCGAAGATCTGCCATTGCGGGAGAAATCAAGGTTTATGAGTTGAAAACTCTGAACGTTGAATCGCAGAGAAAATCTTGTCCGTTGATTTGAAAAAGGGTCAGATCTGATCCACAGGCTTGAAAGGGACAGATATGAGTCGTTAGTTTAGAAGCACCATCAAGATCACTATATTGATGGTCACCTCACATTGTGGGGACGGAAGGTGCTCGATCTTTAAAAATTTGAGGGAGGGTCGTAATCGAGACCACGGTATTGAGAAAGGGACATGTGGTGGCTCATGGTGAATTGTGGGGAGAAAAGTAGTTTGGTTTCAAACCACTCTTGGTCGTACCCACAATCACGTATTTGTGTGAGGTAATTTCCCAAGGTCACATCAAGGAGTTTCTTATCCGAAAAGGAGCTAGTGCCCAAACTATGAGTTTTCACAAGCACAGAGGAGAAGGTCGTGGGTTCCATAAGATTTGCACCAGAAAGCCGAAAGGGCCTGTGTTTAGATACAGAACAAGACCGTTGAGGTTTCAGAGAGTCGTTTGACTCAATAATCATAGATCCTTGACCGGGAGGTCATGTAGCCTTACATGGGAGTAAGGGGGATGCATCACATTAAATAATTCAAATAAGAAAAAATAATCAATCCATTCAATATCACCAGATGATGGAAATAAATTCACATTGTTAAACTCTCCATCAATGTCTAATTAGTGCAATGCTCGGATTGAAGTTCAAAGCGAAAATGAAGAAGGAAGTTGGTTACCCTCCATCATCAAAGGTGCTTAACACATTTTCGACATGCCAAATTGGTCTAAATGAATGTTGATAGGATATCGTATCCTTCTTTTATGATCCTCAACTAAATGAATTAGACTCTTCATTGCCTCTATGCTAATATTGTAAAATATTGATACTGAAGAATTATTAGTTAATATCTTAGTTAATTCTCTTACATGTCATTGAAGAACACAAAACTTGAATTTCAAACCATGCATAGATGCTTTGATATATAAGGATAACCACATTGGTGCATGAATGTTGACAAGAAAAATTCATAGTTACTCTCTTAATCTCAAAGCATGAATATATGCTTTGACTTACAAGGTTCAAAGTAGTTAGTATAGTGTTTCTACAATGTAGTGATGTGGCCTCTTCTTTATTTTTTATTATCAAGGAAAAGTTGTGTGTTGATGGGTTACCACAAAGAGCCAACCACAAGTACTAGGTGGGTAACAAGCACATTTTTTTAGATTTAGGGGAATCAATAACTAGTTGAGATTATTTAGTCTAGACCCAGGTTCAAATCTAACTAACTTCCACTATAAATCCCAATCTAGGTGCAACAACCCGCAAACTACACCTAACAAGAAACTTGGGCCTCAACCTAGAGTGAAGAAGACATATTAGAATGGAGGTGCCTACCCTTTCGTTTAACACACAATGAGACATTATCTTATTAGGGAGGAAGGATCAATCTTCAACATAACCTATGAGTTGAATTTTGGATCCACTCAAGGGCACGATGAGAGAGATCCACATAGGGAGAATGTCACATTAGGACACAAGGTCATGTGACCATATGGAGTTGCACAAGGGGTAGAGAGCATGTAGGTAGAGTTGGGAGTCCTATGGTCATACAACCATATGGTCTCTCATGGGAATGGTTTCTTGGATGCTTTAATTCTTAGAAGGGTGGATCAGATTTTTGTACTTAGAGGGAGATCACTAGTTTGGGCCATTGAAGAAGAGGATCATGTGTATGAAAGGAAGTATTTTTATCCACTAGAGTATTTTCCTTTGAATTGTGGATATTTAATTGGATCTAGTTGGAATTTTGTGTCCTAATTGATTGGAAAGTTTGAAGGGGTTGTAGACCCAAAATTTAACTCACAAGAAGAATGGTCACCATTATCTTTAAGAAAATTGTTGGATTCACTTGTTCCCAGAATGATTTGGTTGTCAGTTTGTATGTTGATACCAAGACCCAGATGGTTGAGATGACTTAGGATGTGTAGGTTGAGGGAATTTCAAAGGAACTAGTAATAGTTTCAAAGGAAACGCTACCTGGCATAGAAAATGTTGGGGGGGGGGTAAAATTGCAAAATTAAAATGTCTTGAAATAAAATGACATGAAGCAAATAAAATATTGCAATAACTTGCATGAAACTACTACATGAACTTGTAAACTACTATAGAAATGAGAATATCATAGAAAAGAGGGTTCTTTTCATTCCCTTGAGTGGGACCTACTAAAGGTCTCTACAAGAACCCTTGGTGAAACCATCAGTTCTCGAAAATGTAGTCTCCTTATTAAGAAATTTAACTCATGACAACAATGTGTCCTCTACAATTTGAATTCACTATCATAATTATGAAAGTATTATTCCAAAGACAAACTAGAACATACTTCACTTCATCTTATCCCCTACTTATAATAAAATATCACAACTAACCCTTTAATCAATCCTTGATTGAAGGGAACTTCTCTCTAGGATCCCTAGAATCAAGGATCCTTGTTTCAAGGGACAAATTTTCGTCCTTAATTCAAATTCCCTCAATCAACAAATCAAATGAGCATCTGTCTTATTGAGTGAATTGAGTTCTTTGAATGTTTGTGTCCCTTAGAGATTAGAGAGGGGAATAATACCCCTCTCCTCTCATGTCGAATTTGATGGAGACCACCCTTTTGACCTACTTGTACCAATCATTAGATCAAAACCTCAAGCATGCTTAAATTCATATAAAATAAAAATTAAGCCAACGTATATCACATAAACTCAACAAATCAATTACTCATAAAATTCAATATGCACGGGGAGATAAATGGTCCTAGAAACATGCAAAAGTAGATTTGTAGGTGCAATATTTCAATGGTTGATAAAAATATGTTTATGTGTTTATATATTATTGCACATCGACTTATAAAATTACTTATATCTCAAAAATATACTGATAGGTCACAACCTAGCGAGACACCAAATTGATGTATGAGAACCGCTTGTTTTTGGGACAATAAATAAACCCTCTATGCATCCCACAAACATAGGGGCATCATACATTAATTTGATGCTAGTAATGTCCTAGAAAATATGAATATCTTAACAATAAAAAAAATTGTATTTTTACATTTCTATGTCTCCATAAGTTCTACATTGAGTTCTATACTTTAAAAAACACGTAAAAACCCTTACCTTATCATTGTCCTTTCATGAGATCCATTAGCCCATACAAATTGATAAGAGTTTTCCACGAGATGAATTTCCATCACCAAGACCTGCATGAATCATAAAATACAAATTCTTTATATGAGTAACTAATATATAAGCAAATAAACATGCATTTAGTTATGTAAACTACTCTAGAAAAAACTTAAGTGGTCACATACCTTAATGAGCTTCTCTTTTTTTCGAGAATAGATTATTCTCTATTGAACATGGCCAACCACATGAAGGTGGAAGCTCATATGTCCCCTCCCCCCCTCACATCGCTCTCAATTCCCCATACCCAACAAATGATTTTGTTTACATAGAAAACATATAGACATTCATGCATAACTAGGTTAGTCATCAAAACATATGAACATATAAACATTGAAGCATAATGTTGTAATTCATATAAACAATGGTTCATACTAGCAACATCGATAAACATCCAAATACAAGTCATGAATTTATACATCTAGTTTTTCTTTGATTTATGTTTTTTTACATTCATAAAATTGACGATTGACGTATCATAATCATCCTTTGACACTGTATTTCTTGTGCCATGTCCTTCTATTGTTTGTGTTTCCATGTTCTCATGTACCATACTTCTGGTACGTCGTTGTGGAGGGGCGTGAACTACAACAACGAAAATGATCATATCGATATGTGTAAATATAATTGAAATAACTATTTCATTATTTTGATTAACATTACAATATTGCTTGTTACCTGCCTGTGTAGCTGTGAAAGTTGGTGCGTTAATTTATTGTCCACTTGGTCCCTCTCGCATTTTACCCTCCTGAGCTACATGCTCTTCCATTTAAAGAATATAATATATAACTATAAGTCAGGAAATAAATATCTACAATCACAGTAAATATTTATAATTCCGAAGCATACATACTAGAATGGGTACTCTGCTCCCCACTATAATTGGACATGTGCTCCCTAGTATGAAGAGGTGTCTGTTGAATACCGATAGATTCACTGATACGGTTGCACTGTTTCTTGAAAAAAAACATAAATACTTAGTTAAGGGTGATATAATAAAATATGAATAGACTTTACAAGCATGCTATTTTGGTTTCCTTATTCATTTTATTTACTTGCATGGCTGGGGAGATTGGAGTCTTCCCCAAGCTTCTCCTATATTCAATCACACTTTTAAAACCATGCTTGTAACCAAGCTTTAGGTCCTCCTCGATGGCAACAATGTCGAACATATTTAACTGCAATGCATAATACCATTAAAATTACCAATATCAAAAACAGATATTTGTTCGCTATTGTTAAATAAATATTCACCACATTTAATCATTTAATTCTTACGATTTGAGATTTTAGTTTTCCATAGCCACCCTGGCCTAGTTTATGTTGCTCGTGCTTTTCCATTCTAGCCTTGGTTGCTTTGTAGGTGTCAGATAGCCTATATATGGAATTTTTGAAAAAAATAGGTATCGAAGTTGTTACTTAAAACAAGAAAGAAAAAATAAATGAGCATATTTCACTAAGAAGATGACATGTGTTGTACCTTGCTTTACCAGGTCATGGATGTATTCCTTGTTTTTTAAACAAGTTATCATTTGCATCCTCTATAAACACCTTCCACTCTTTCTCTAGAACCATGGGAGAGCACTCATGCTTGAGGTGCAATTGCAATTTCTCCCTATATTGGTCCTTGGTATATTTTAAATTCTCGCCGGATAACTTTGTAACCACTTTCTTGTTGAACGTATTGCCGAATAAGTTTACCATGTGGCCTATCAATTCATCTGTCTTTTCCTATCTTGGCCATTCCACCGTGTGCGAATGGTGGGGCCAAACAACTCCAATGCTTTGGCATTCAAGTTTCTGTAAAAAACATTGTTTCTTTCATAAACGTGTTATCCATTAATTTATAATAATCTCAACAAATGTCCATTTCAATTTCATAATAAAAATGAATCAATTAATTAAAAAATACCTGCAATCTTCTAAATCTTGATCAGAACACATGTGTCATCCACCAGAAAGGTGAGATCTAGTGATCCAATGCTTTCAATTCATGCTGCTCCATGAATAACTTCCTCTCCATCTACAATACGTTCATCTCCAGAGTCATGTGGAGTCCGAGGCTCCGACTCATCATGCACCGGCGTGTCATGCCAGTCAACATCAGTGCGCTCATCAATGGATTCAAGGAGAACCTTAGGAGGGTAAAAAATCCTCACTTGTACTTTTCTATGTCGACTTTTTTGTTGCATTGGACAATCAATGCCACCTATAGCAGTTGAAGGCTCAACATGTTCTCGACGCACGAGGTTTAAAAACTCCTACAAATGGAAAAATTTACTTTATTAGATCATATAGAAAAAAAAAAAAAAAAAAAAGATATAAAGTTGCCATAGTTGATAAAAATATGTGAAGATGCCACTTACCCCAAAATTAGTTATTAGATTTTGTAGCTCTGCAATTCTTGCCCTATCCTCCTGTGTCAGTGGTATTTTGTGAAACAAACCTAGATATTCTATATTTTCCTTCTTCAAGGCCTTCACGATAGTTTCTATTAGGTCAGTGGAATAAAATATTTCATCCTCAAGATCCTTATCGTCCAAATCAACTGTATTGAACTAAAAACATCAAATAATAAATGAAATTAAAATAATCTAAACATAAAAAAAAATAGATATTGTAATCAAATTTAATTATTATTAAGCACTAACAGTTACGTGATGTTGTTGTGTGGTCATTGACTTCCCATGGTCACCCTACTTTGATCTACTACGAGCAGGTGCCTTCCCACGGTGACCATGCCACAATACATTAATGAATAAAATTAATGAGATGAACTTTAACATTTGAGAAATTTAGTTATTGTCGTCATAAATTATTACTATATTTAACATTTACCTACTAAGGCACAACGGGTGCCTTTCCACGGTCACCATGGACAGATGTAGCGGGTGATTTTCCACGATCACCCTGGATAGATGTAGCAAGTTATTTTCCACGGTCACCCTTGACAGATGCCGACACAATAAATCAATCAAAAAAACTTATGAAATTCACCTGTAACATTAAAAAAATGAAATATTGCAGTAATATTAGAAAATAAATAATGAAATTTCATAAATTTAGTTGTTGTAGTCATAAGTTGTTACTATATTTAACATTTACCTATTGAGGCACAATGGGTGCATTTCCATGGTCACCCTAGACAGATGTAGCGTGTGATTTCTCATGGCCACCTTGGAAAGATGTTGACACAATAAATTAATCAACAAGAGTTATGAAAGTAATTGTAACATTAAAAAATGAAATATTGCAATAATATCATAAAATAAATAATGAAAAATCAAATATATGCAGTAAAAAATTGAAATATTGCAGCGCTAAATTATAACAATGATTGATCAAAGGTTGAGTTGAATGGTATCTAATATATTTACCCCCATAGCTGCACCCCCTCCATCTATTCGATTTAAGTTGTAATCGATCAACAACTCTTCACCTGGAACTATTGTTTTTGTTGCACATACAAATATACGATTTCCTTCGCGTCCCTCAAATATGAAATTTGGTTGCTTAGTTGTTGCCACTGGTCGTGTACTATTTATAAATCCTGCAATGTTTCCAGAAGCTTTTGGCCTTCCATCAATATACATAGTTTCCCCTTTATTTTGATTGTTATCTACTAGTTGTATATAATTTGTGGCAAATCCGTATCTCCGCATACTTCGTGTATATCGAACCGATATCAACCATTGATTGTATTTGTATAATGGTCTGATATACTCCATCAATTCAGTTACAGTTCCATAGCCTACCTTTATGCTATCCATGGAAAATAACCCCAATCCATGTAAGGACGAAGGAGAAATGCAATACATCCTCCCACTGACGAAGAAATCTATGTCCACTTCAGGTAGATCCTTACGTTCCCATCATTGCACTAGATGTCTATACCTCAAGGGAAACTCGATGTCACCTATGCTCTCAACATCATAATTACATGACCCTTCGTTGGCAATAACAAATTGCATGCATATACGAAATCTTTTCCTTACCTTTTGAGATCTAGTTGATCTAAAACCGGTAGATCTAGTACAACACGTCTCACTTTCAACCTCTCTGAGTATATCTTGATCATCACTCAAGGAATATAGATCCTAAAGATACCTATTTGGTGGTATCTACACTCGTTAAAACAAGAAGATAAGTTATCATGCGAATATAAGTTTGTTGTACCAACACTCGAAAAAATGAGAAGATAAGTTAGCGAACAAATATTTAGGGAACCCATGTTTTACTTGGAGAATATAGTTGATTCTATTGTATATAGTTCATAACTTGAGGGTCTTCACTCTTCTTACGACATCCATTTGTACCTCTCATTTTCATACACCTTTGTATAATCAAGTGAATGAGAGGTGTATGAAATTCGTTAGGATAGAAAGAGGCATTAAAGTCCCAACATTAGGCTTGGGAATTTATGTAGATAGGGTGATGAAGGAAAGCAACCTTAGTGAGGATATTTAGGGTCTATGATACTAAAAAGGCTTAGTGGATGACACTTTTCTTGATGATATTAAAAAGGCTTAGTGGAAACTCAACATGTAGATTTGGAATCTACATGGATTCCTAAACCATTTTTTATGTAACCATTGGCCATGACACCATATGAACAACTTGAAGACAATCCCAAGATAATTTCCACAGAAAATTGAGCCCAAGGGTTATTGTAGGGGGTCAGGGAGACAATTGCAACCAAAATTGAAAAACTATTGAAGTAGTTGATGGATCTATGGGAATTGATGAGAAAATCCTTTGTCCTTGACACCAAAATTATTTATTTGACCAACTCTTTGAACCAATGATTTACCAACTTTTCTAAAAATGAGATAAAATGATGGCTTAGTGATTTGGTTATTGAAAATTCTCGGATTGATTGAATGATTCAAGAGAAATTCATAGAATTAAGGAGAGAGAGAGTAAGGAGAGATACTCTTTTTCCTTCCCCCAAGATCGAGAAGTAAGAGAAGATCTATTAGGAAAAATATTTTTCCGAGACAGAATTTTCACAGTTACATCAAATTACAAGCCATACGAAAGTCGCCCCTTTCTCATGGAAATTTACCCATCACAGAGATGCATGGAGGGATAGAACGAGCTTCACATATACCTTTTCCACTCAATCTAGAAACAAGATTGGACGTCATCCTGATTCGTCTCCATTTCTGTGAAACTATTCCTTAAGCGAGGCATATTCGATAAGTCATCGAAAGATTCATGTGAATAATGAAATGGGTAACATAACTCGTTCTAAAGTGTCCCACATGGTGGACCCAAAATATTATAAAAAGGGCCTTTGGACTAGACTTCCATCGGGTCTTTTGGAGAAGATATATAGTCTGAGATCAAAGGGATCTTGATTTACCCGGTTGGGCAGACCCGATAATTTAGAAATGGGATTTAGAAACTGTGTTGGGTCGGGGGAAGGATTTGTATAAGCCCCAAACATGAAGGACAATATGGCCTGGCTTGGTGGGCACTTAGAACAATATTGCTAGTACCTTTATATTCCTACTTTATGAATTTTTGTTGGACAACTACGTTGGTTGGATCATCGGAACTGGCTTCTTGAATTAAAGAATCCCAGCGGAGTGGAGATTGGAAAGACTTGCATGGACACTTAGACAATCAGTTAGTTGGGTGAGAGTTGATATAGAACTCTAAGGTATGTTGTAATGTGATGTATAATAATACAATGGAAGATCATTCTACTTACTTCTATGTGCTTGTGATGTATATAGATGATGTGTTTATAGTTATCTTTGATTTGTATGCATTTAGTTCTATTAATCTAGATGAATGTAATTAAAGGGGTCTTAATGGAAATGAGCACCCCCACTACATTCTTAACGCTCTTCACATGAATTACACAACAACTATAATACATGCCTTGAGTGAGCAGTTTAACCTCTATCATTCTCCTTATTCCACAGATTGTGTCATAAAGCCTAAGCCTTTGGAACCTAGTAAATACTATAAATGTTATGGCACTCAATCATATCTTAAGATAAAGCTTATACTAATAAAACCTGTACAGGTTAGATTACTCCATAACATGAGCTTATGTAAGTAATATCAATGCTGAAACATCAACAATGTTGTCGAATATACGTACCTCAAAGTGTAATTCCAACCAAAGACTGGAATTCCATTAATAGCCAAAAAGTCCATGCAAATAAAGAGCCAAATTCTATTAGAAACAAAAAAGTCTCAGTGGGCAGGAAGATATTCGTTTTCTTTCACTCACTTATGGGAACCAAAAAAGTCCATGTGAGTTGGCAGAGAGATCTTGAATTTTCAGTTTTACTTAGGATAATTTACTCCACAAATTTTTGAGCAAGTCCAATCTATTTATGCATTCAAAAATACAATTTAAATAACAAAAAAAATATAATTTTTTACAAATTATATCCTCTGATTCCAACTAAAAAAACTAAAACCATAACAGTTAGACAACCCCAAATAATAATGATTTAATAATAACATACCATTATACTACTAACTGGGTGGGAGGGGGGAGCTTTATTAGATAATTTATTAGATAAATTATATAGTAATGATTTAATAATAACATACCCATTATACTACCTACCTGGCAAATCACCAAATACAAATGCCATGGCTACCTACCTCGCAAATCGGATATTTTCTTACATTACAAAGATGGCCGCATGTGTCAATTGCATGACTTGTCGCTGCAAATATAATTTATTGTGAGATATACAATACAGATGTTAAGAGATTGCAAGGAAAATGCATGGAACTGGCATTCATAAAGCGTGAATGTGGGCCAATGACAACTCCCTTTATGAGTTCCATGAAAGATACCATGTCTAGAATGTTTTTTGACCCGAGAGTGAATATGGATAAAATTATGGTGGATATTTTTATTCAGAGTTTTGTTGAATGTCGTAATTTCATTCGATTAAGGAAAAATGCCTAGAAATGGTATGCATAAGTTAGAATTTTTTTAACTTCAACGTGAATAAAAAAACAATTAACAAATATTGAAAAATGAAAAGATAGTAAAAATAGTATTTTTTATATTAGAAAATATAATTTGATGAAATTTTGTTATTAAATTTTATTTTTATTTTTTAACATATATATAAAATTAAAATTAGGAAATATTGTATTATAAAAGATGTAATATAGCTAATAAAATCATATAAGTAGTATTAATATAGAATTTCAAGCTAATTTTCTCACGAATAACACACTTATTTAATAAAATTATATGATATTTTTATTCAAAACATGATAGTTACATTGAAGGAGTTTACAAAATTCTCTTATTCGGGTTCTCAAACGTAAATATTTCTTTCTCTTATTCTTGCATAACACACCATGGTAAAATTTATGGATTTGATTTCTTTTTAAGCACTTTTTGATCACATTTGGCTTACAAAGAGAGACAACACCCCTCCCATTGTTGTTGATTGCCAATATTTCATTTTGTCGGAATGCATACATTGGGAGCATAAAACATCCGACGAATGAATCAATCGGGAAAGTGAAGTATTCCCAGATTCACTAAATTGCACCCCAGTCAGAATGCACCTTGATTAGGTGAGGGACTCTCATGAACCACATAAGAGAGTTTGTAAATGTCTATATTTATTAAGTTCGAAGTATACTTGTAAGTAAACTACTTAATAAAAATATCTAACATTTTAATTACTTTGAGAATCATAAGAATTAGTGGAACATGTGATGGTTATTTGCCCCATCCTAACTTACATTGAAAGCAAGAGAATTAAGTTGTTCGATGTCCATGTGATATTTCATTTGATGTAGTATTTCTTTATCCTTGTATTATTTCTACATAGAGTTTATTGAGATCATATGCTTTGAGGCCGTGGAATGAAAATATTTACCAATGTTGATGACCAATTCCTTATAATACTATAATCTACTTCCAAAACATTTAGTTTCTTTCTTTCTTGGACCAAGAGATTCATAGTTGTCACATTATGTGTAACACATTGATGTTCATTTTCATGAACTTTAGAGGTCACCAAAAATAAGGAGGTTTTATTGCATTGGATAAACTCTTCATGCCTTCGAAGAGTTCTTCAAATCTCCTGAATATTCTTGTACTCCATGATTTCTAAACCTAGAACAAAGATAGTTGAGGGTGGCATAGTCAAATTGGAACCAAGCTAATCAATGCTATTTCTAGAACATAGAAAAGGTTCTCTACTCCATAGGCCTAACATTATACCCATAACACTATACTTCTATAAGTTTTTATAACTTAAATTGAAGAAACTAACACATCCAATCCCAGGTATAACCATAAGGGCATATCCCAAACATTTAAAAACCAATGCATATAGTGAAAAAATATGACTACTAATTGCATAGAAAGAGCCAAAGGAATGGGCACTACTAAAAGACAAAGGAAGAGGAAAAATACTCCTTTTGATCAAGAGCAAAAACCCAAAGAGAATTTCTAGATATCTAAATGCATATAGAACTCTAGAAATTATCCATATAATACATTCAAGTGTTATGACCTATAGACTGAATTCCCAATAAACTAGCTAGAGATCAAAGGTATCTATTACTAGGCGGGTTCAAGTTCAATTAAGGATACTCCAGGAGCCACTGTGAACTTCAACCCATGTTTTCTCCACAGTCCCACCTCGCCAATGAAAAACCATAAAGAAGAATTCAGTAGAGATGACAATGATTAATTCTCGCATGCAAATGAGATGGGGTCATGTCCTTCCAATTCTCCTCCCCTCACTTGAATATTTATTGGAGAGATGTTGGAACATGTGTTAGTTAATGGAGATGTGACATGGCTTGAATTCATATACCTTATATGCTTATGGCAAGTTATGGGAGATACCGATTACAACACCCCCCATTTTTTCAAAACCTCTTGATTGAGAGAGCTGGTGGCTTCATTGGGTAGAAAATTAACTTGAGAATTAAGTTATCTCATGACGCAAAGTATGAATCCTTCTTTAAACTATTAGCCTCCTTATTTATTTGAGAAATGATCAAGGTCGGACTTTATTTTATAACCATCAATTTGAGAATGAAACTTGAATCTCTGATGGTGATCCAATATTTTATGAAGGATTCCTTCACAAGAAGGAAACCTTGGAGAAGCGCATAGGACTAGGTTTGATTATTTGTGGGTGTTCCTAGGCTGAAGGAAAAAAATATTCTCGTTTTCCTCTCAAGATCCAATATGATCCTGTATTGTCCATTTCCAATTGACCGTGATGAAAGAGGACTCAATAGCCTATACGACTTATGTAGGCTATATTCAACAAGGAAAAAGGGAGTCAAGGAGGCTTATTTGGTGTCACTAGGTAAAAAGAATGACAAGTCCTAAAAGTGACATTAAATAAAATAAATAATTATGTTTAAATGGAATTGGAAGGAAAATGAAATGAAGATTTGATTTGGTCAAAATGGGGAAAGATATAGAAGGTCCAAGGAAAGCATAAATAGAAGAGTAACCCTTCCCCTTAGTATTATGATTTGATATCTTATTGGAGTGCTCTCGTAGTTGTCATTTTCTTTGGGGTTTTGGGAAAAACCCTTCCATTGTCGGTTTAGTTTTAGTGGTGCAATATCCACCCTAGCTAGACAAAGAGGAGAATTCATATGAAGTTCTCATTGGGGTTAATTGTGGTGTTTAGTTTCATGTCAAAGAGAGTTGGGAGGCATATCATCTTGTGCAGGGTGTTTGTGGCAAGTTTCAAGATGAGGCCGAGCGTCATATCTGCATGTTCCAGAAGGGTTTTCGCGCATCTGTGGGAGGAGACAACCCCTGCAGGTTGAGCAAGGGTTGTCACACGATGCCCTGCTAGATGCCTAACAGTCGTCCCGCGAGGACCTTTGCAAATCGGGGTTGCAATAGTTTGTCGGGTTGGTTTGCGAGGCGCTCATGATAGGATTGGAAGGCTGCTTGCAGAGCATGTTTTCTTATATTGTTTATGTAGTAGATTGTGTAGCTTCCTGGTAACCATTAGATTTTTGTGCTTAGGAGTATTCTACAGCTATTATTACATCCATTAGATATCATTGTATTGGTTTTGGGAGTTTCCATCCATAATAAGATGCCATGTTATCTTCTCTATTTTCTATGTAATGGATGTATGCTATATGATTGACAATATTTCTAATTGAACAAACTATTTGTAAGAAGTTAACAACACATTCACAAAAGGAATTACACATCTCCCTCATACTAGGTAGTAGAAAGCCCTTGTTGGTGCAATGAGTCATTGACATTATTATTGAAATATTACATTCATACCCTAACCCCCTCTAGATTTTAATCTATGACCTCTTACTTGGAAACACATGTCCCACTAAAGTTGTACATATATAACAATTAAAAGTAAAAAAAAATCTTATGTTTGAATGCTGAGTTGCATCTTATGAGTTGCTCAAAGGTACAATTTTTTGGAGTACTAAATGTGAGAAAAAGTTTGCATCTTGAGGAATTTGATGCCTCTAGACTCATGATAAATCTGGTGTTAAGATGAATCTTTTAATGATTGTATTACAATAAAGACCAATGATCTTTTAAACAATTCAATATACAATTGATATTCACTCTTAAAAATATAAAACATCTCAAAAGAAAAAACTATAGTATTTTTTTGTTAAATATCTTTTTTTCTCCAACCAAAAAAATAGGATCTATAGCAGAATTGGTAGATGTTATTCACATCACAATCCTTAAAACCGAATCATAATTTTACTAACTACGTATTACATCCATAAATCTCAACTTCAGAGCATACAATTCT
>ML795572.1:124120-136974 GCA_009831015.1 Picea engelmannii | reverse complement strand
CTCTACCCCCACTCTCTGTTTCCTCATCTTGAACTCTCTTTCTTCCTGTTTATGAATCCCCCCTCCCTACATTCCAAGTAAAGAAATGGCCTTGACCTAGACATGTCAAGACCTATACCTAACCTAGAAATAACAATACCTAGACATGGAAATACCTAGAGCATGACCTAGACCTATATGATGACTTGTGGTCCTAAGGTCTACACCTGCATGCTAAGGGAAGAGCTAGGCCACCTCAGTTATTAAGATAATTGGTTTGTTTGATTGATGGTCAACTGATAGATGAGGTTCAAGGGAAGGGGTCTAGTTGGATAGTTCAACAACATTCACCACAATATTTCCCTTATCCAGTGGCATCCATTCTAGTGTAACAAATAAAAGATGTAAAAATAAAATAGAGGAAATACTAACAAGCATACAATTTGTTACTTGTAGCTGGAAATTTAAGATCTAACACATTGCATTAAACCTGAAACAAGATTTGGAATACACTTCTCAACAGGTTGTAAACATGTTATCTAAAAGAGAAATAATATTTTATTTGCAAGACATTCAATATGCATCCAAATAAGAAGAAAAGACAAGTAAGATTGAGAAAAAGACAGTTTGTTCACCAAAAATTATATTCATTGAGTGGAAAAATTTGTAGGTCTTTACACTTGATGAGCCAAATCTATATCTTGATAGCTTGATGCCTAAAAACAAAAATTTGAACCTCTTTACATTCATAGATTCATCTATTTATCCATCAAGAGAGGGTTCAAATGCCTATCTCATATCTAAGTTCTATAGTTCCACTCTTCATTACATTCAAACATGTAGATATAACTTCACTATTCAGTCCTAATTACAATTCGTGAACACTTTTTTAAGCTAAGTGAAGTTGAGTTCAAGTACTAGTTCATAGGGATAACTCCCCATCACTTCGAACTTAATCAAAACATTGTTCTTATCAAAAGAAGAAATTTATTACAATTGGCAGTAATATCTTTAACTAAACCAAAAATATTATATCACTGTAACTGGAGCTATTGTTGATAACTAAAGTGAAAGAGTTTCATAATGAGAGTCTTTATAAGCTGTAACTTGTTGTTCACTTTTCATTGATGCCCATGCATGCGAATAACTTGAGACAAACCTTGAATACAGGTAGACTAAGCTTACACGGGCTTCAAATTCTCTTGTTTTTTGACAACAATAGACATCAAATAATCTCCTTCAGGAACATGCAGTTTTTTTGGTGTTTCTTCTGCAATTTTTCATATTTTTTCTATAGCTTTGTATGTTGCATCTCAGAACCTGGTTTTGTTGGTGCATATCTTGAATCTACTGCATCATGCTATCATTGTATTGTTTGAGGGATTTCAAATACTGATTATGGCCATTCATGTCCCTGTCATTTTCAATTTTAGGCTTGATATCTTCCTTTACTCTGCTCCCATTTTGAGTTCAGGGTCTTCCTCAGTAGACCTATTGAGATCAATGGAGAGCTTGGCCTTCTTTGGTCTCATCTCACACCTTGGTTTCTTCTCAGGTTTTTCATCAATGGTGCCTTTGACAAGTTCATGCACCATCAACATTTTCCCCTTTGCCTCTCATTTGGTCTCCTCTAAAAATTTCTCTGGGACATATTTTGTTTATGGACTTATCTCTTCAAAATCCTACTCAGGGTTTGGATCAGTGTCCACCGAATCTTTCTCTGGTTCTGGATCAATAGTGTACTCTATTTCCAAAACAATAGGTTTTTCACCTAAGGTCTCTCCCTTGCTACGTTTCTACCTGATATTTCCCTCTGACATCTTCTTCAAGGTGTGGATGGCCATTTCCTCCATGTGGGTGAATTCATACTTCTAATCCCAAATGTTAAATCCATAGGTCCTTTTACTTTAACATAATTTGAATTTTGTAAAAGGTGCTCCCTTCATTCCAACATTTATGAAACTTCGATCATGAAACCACAAGCTTAACCACTTAAACACTTACTTTAGTGCTTCCACTTGTCTCCCATATAACCACAATGTTGGAACTGCATCCTTTGGGATTCGATACTTCACAAGTTTCTCCCTATTTTTACTTCATGTATCTTCTCCAGAGTAATATCTCCCAGAGTATTAAGATCTTACAGCTTTTGGGTCATGAATTAAATATCCTTCATCGATAAAAACTCCTAATAAATGGTTAGATATCTTCACTCCGCAACTCCTTCCCTATCCATATCAATGGATGTGAATTGATTAACCAATGAGTGGATGGATGTCCTTCACTTTGGGGCTATGAGATATCGAGGCTTACTCTATCCTTCCACTGTATGGAAATCAGACGTTTGAGGGGATTTTTGAGCTCATCCTTTTATCCAACAACTCTCATTTACTCCGCTATTTCAAAGCTCTAGAAATTTCACTTACCCTATCCTTCCATTTTATGGTTGATCAGATGACAAAAATTCTCCGACCGGTTTCGACGACTAGCGTGAATTCACAACTTCGTGACTTTGACATTTAGGAATTATACCGAGTTTTGAATATTTAATTTCCATAGTGGTCAATTCCAGATTTGAAGACTACAACATGGCTCTGATCTGACAGTCATGAGTACTCCCAAAGTGGAAAGGGACAATGAATATTTAAACCATTTTTTTTTAAGGAATTTCTACACTGTTATCTTTATCATGTGCAACCCCTCCTTTGATATTACTCCTGAACTTGAAATCATTCTCATGTCATGTATCTTTGAATTGTAGAAAAGATTCCCCTCCATTCTTCTTTCATCCAAAGGATTGGGATTCCTTGGCTCCAATCAGGGTTTTGATTTTCTACCACTAGAAATTGATTGCACACCTCAGCTGATAGTTTCCATTTTTTAAAACCACCTCTCGCCACTGATAGGGAGAGTGCATTCTCAAAGGATGAAATTGTTTGGTATGTGTATGGTTATGTCCGTGATCTTAGTCTGGAATACATCAAAGTGATATTGCGAATATTAGGGAAATTCCCGTGTGATTTCCATTGAAGGTGTTAGCACTCTGTAAATTTGTTCGGCTGATTAAAAAAATGACATAGGTAACCTACAAATCAACTTTAGAGATCAATACTAGCCTTCTTAGCTCAGAGAGGGCTCTCTCATGTCACTTGGTATTTATTTGGCAATGAATGGCTAGTTTTAGTTTGTTTTGGGGTTTTTTTGTATAAATTTGTTGGCAAGGAAGGGGAGGGACATTCAGGGCTATGGACTCAAACTTCTGAAAATGAATGAAAACACTGGTTGGCCAATAGAAATCTCTATAGGATAAAGGATAAATGAGGAAATGAATCTGAGTTGTAAATTAAAATTTTCAGAGTGTAAGAGGAAAGGGGGGAAACAAGTAACTGCATCAGAGCATTAATGAAATGAATTCTAAATTAGTTAGGAAGAAATACACACAGTTTAAATTGCTTCATCCGAGAGCATCACAAGATGAATTATGGGCCTTTGAATATCCAATTTAAATAGAAGACAATGTAAATGGAATTAAAGAACACAATGAGAGAATACAAAACTCATATCACCACCATTAGAATCTTTTCATAAATACTTCAAAAGCTTCTGCATATGTATTCCATTCAGCTCCAGAAAAAATACAATAGAGTTTAGAACAACTAGAATTGCGCCCTTGCACTTCTGCCAACCATAAATACATTGGGAAATTCTAATACTTATACAATTCGAGTTCCTTTAGTTAGAAATCGATTACAATAGTTGACCTGAAACATTTCAACTTCTAAAACTGAGTACAATGATTACAAATGACAGTTTTAAGAAAAACATTTCATGATCCAACTGTCGATTCCTCTGACACTTTAGCTCCTTCCTCTACCAAATTCTCTTTGAAATGTCACTTGTACTCTTTCAAATCTAATTTCATTTATCCATATTCTCCTTAAATATTTGGGAATAATATATTTGAATAAAAATAATTCCCAAATATTTTTTATCCTGTAGAATTAAATTTCCATATTTTAACTCATGCCATTGGTTTTGAAAAACCATTTATTGCTTGCTTCCCGTGGTTTTGAAAACCATGTATTGTTTTTCCCAATTTACCATTTCACTGTGAAAACCATTTACCGTGTCTTGTTTTTTCCAATTTACCATTTCACTGTGAAAACCATTTACTGGTTTGTTTCCCATGGTTTTGCAAACCATGTCTTGGTTACCATCTTTGGTAAAACATTTTTAATCCTCTTATTTTACTTCTGTAAAACCTTTGGATAAATAGTTATCCAAATCTTCCTTTCACGTACATCTTCCCATTTAAAAACATTATTTCTCTATTGTAAAATTAAATTTTCACCTCTGTGAAAATTTTTCACCGAGAGGAAACATTTATAAAAACTTCATAGTTCAGGGCAGGCATATTCATAAAATAATTTATTTTATTGTGGGGAATAGGGAATAATATAAATTTAAGGCAAGGGAATTTTGGAGCTTCTGGAGAGTGGTTTTAGTCCACACCACTCCATCTCCCTAAATGTACCAAGTAAGAACATGTATCCAATCACCAAAACCATTGTCCAAATTTCGGCCCGCCTTCAAATAATTAGCCTTCGTGAACTTTCAACTCCCGAAATGTATGTGCACCCTCCATCCACCCTTTGAATTTTCCACATTAAAAATTGAGATTCATGTCCATGATTTGACCTGAGGTCATGAATTAAATATTGGGTTAAATATTAATATAAATATTTTAATATAAAAATATTTATATTAATAATTATAAACATTTTCCCATTTTTCTAAGGACTTTGGGCATATGAGGCTTATCACATGACTTTGTGGATATGATAAGAGTGCTTAATCTTAATAAAAGGAATATTTTTAATTTTCAACGAGAATATGATAATAAAGGGTAAAAATGAATGAAGTGATGGAACTGAAGGATTTAGATAAGCATTAAGGCTAGATATAGGTTTGGTATTGTTGTAGGAAAATCTCCCTGCGGACAGGTAGATTGCCTCAAAGAGCTTGACCCTAACTCTAAGACAGAAAATGCTTAACGTGGACACTGACTTCCTTTCAAATCTGTACAAACTAACACATGAGAAGGAAGGAGAACATAAGTACCTCTTTATCGACGTTTGTCCCTGCACACTCCGAGTTGAGCTCTGATCCTTTGCTCCTCGCTGAGTCATGTAGACAAACAAGATACAACCACTTCCTACTCTATTGATATTAGCTTGAAAACAGATCTATCTATCAATAATAAGTTCATGTAACATCAGACACAAACTAGAAAGAAATAGGCTAAGCATGTCATATTAATGAGAATAACGACAGCAGTACTTACAATCGTAGATGCGAATGCGACAGCTTCATCAAGTCCGCTTCGTCTAACCCTTGCTCGAAAGATCCACAACCTAGATGACAACAACTTCACTGATCACTCTCCTTTGGTTGACTGTGTGTTTCCTATGAGATCATAGGTTTCATGCTAGCAATTCTTCCCCCTTTTCACCATCATAGAGATTGCTTATATAGGTCAAGAGGAGCTTAACCTCTTGAGTTATCTTTAGAACAAGTTGAGGAACTTCCTCCTTAGATTAGGGATCTTCTGATGGAACCAAGAATTTGAATGCAACTACCTTCTAAACTTGAAAGATCCTCCCCTTATTCTCCTCAACGGGCCAGCTACTGCCTTAGATTAGGGAGTGCTCCCTCAAAATGGGCATCAGAGTGCTGTAGTGCTCCCTAGGAAGCTTAAGGGAAGCGCCAGCGCTCCAAAGGTGGATAGCGCTCCTTCAGAGGGGCAGACAAGCATTATAACTCTCCCTGAGGCCTTATAGGGGAGCGCCAACGCTCCTAAGGCTAATGTAGGGGAGCGCTCACCCTCAAAACCTTTGTTTAAGAGCTCTTCTCAGGTGTTAAGAGTTCCTTGACTTCAGTTAATCAATTCCTCTTCTCCAAATCAAGTGTATGAGATGTTTTAAGTGCCTCCTTAGTGTCGTCATTATGGCAGTATGCTTGAAAAACGTCTACAAAACTTGTGAACAACTTGCGACACTTGCGAAAGTTGTAAGGAAAATGCGACACTTACGACAATTGAGAGGAACATGCGACACTTATCCAGTTGAGTAATTTTGACGTGTAACAGAATGCCCCCCAAAGTATGAAGTTAGAAGATGCGAACTGATAACTGAAATGCTTTGTAGACGTTCAAGCAAGGGTATAGACTCGGAGAACCTGACGGAAGATGCACACAAATATCCAACAAATATCATGACATATTTCAAAACCCAAGGCAGGCATACCTATGCTTGGGTGATCAAGACTCGTAAGATATGGCCGCTATAGAATACACTGCGGATCCATAATTGTATTGATAAAAAGGTATAGCCACCGAAGATACAATGTGGATCTATACTCTGATGACTCAGACTGATCGTAGCCATGAAGAATACACAGTGGATCTACGAGATGACAAGACATAGCCATGACCAATACAAAGTGGATCTATGTAACAATGTATGTGTTCTTTGTTCAATAGAAACTCCTTCGCAGCCTAGGCAAAGCATATATCAAAGTGGTTACTCAACCCAGGGTCTTCTTACTGATCCCAACGTGGTACGATTCTAACCATGCGAATAGATGTCTTGATGTCGAACATGGCAGAAACCACTTGATTACCGGTCAATGGTGTGAACCGTTAACAAGTGCGAGGGAGGTCACCATTAATGTCAATGATTCCCAAGGTACCCTAGTACATTCTAGCGAATGTGAATAGATGAGCTGAGGTCGAACACTTGTGGAATCATTCGATCAGGGGTCAATGATGTAGACCTACTGTCAAACGTGAGGAGGCCTTCCATTGAGGCATGCAGGTCCCAAAGTACTAACTGGTTTCTAAGTCTAATTCCCAGATAATGTGTTGAAGTCGACAGGAATAGACTCGTCGAGGGAGGGCCTTGATGTATCCCCCATCAATGACACGAAAAAGACATAGAGATGTAATTGGTAGATCAAATGAGCATGGTCTGACACAGGTTTTGAGGCAAGATATTTGGGATGGCTGACTCTTGAGGCGGATACTTCCCTTGAACATTGAGACACAACAGCAGAAATGTGACATGGACCAAAACTATGCAGTGGATAATGTGACTTGCGTCGGGTGACCCAAAGGAGCGAAATGAACTCAAAGGATTGGCTCAGCGCAGAGGTTCAGCAGATTATGATATGTGCAAATGACAAAGTGTCGTGTTCAAGGGAGACTCTAAGAAGTGTTGGATGATGTTCTCAAGAGACTACTTGGCTTGCTCCTTTCAATTTTTTCCCCCATCCAGATAGATGAGTACCTCTTTTTGATTTAATGAGATCGAGAAGGATAACACATGCTCATTATAACTCACCTTCGGTAAGTTCCTCTTCCTTTTTTTAACGAACCGGAAGAAGTAAGGGTTCGGTCCCATGTGGGCCTATCGATGTGTTCTTTAACGAGTCCAAAGACAGAAAACTCGAAGGTTTTTCGAGATTATAGAGTTTGGAAAAACACTTAAAAGAGAACTCTCTCAGTTCCTTTTTCGTACAGTTGTCTAACGAGACCGAAAAAGAGATAAACTATCGCTCGAAAGACGCCCTTTCTAACCTTTTAACGAGTGTGAAAGGAAGCAAGGTCACTCGACAATCTTTTCATATTTAGAGAGTCTAAAAAGGGTTTAAAGAGGACTCTAGGGGGGTTCCTTTTTCATGTGTTCATGTATCCGTACGGGTCCGAAAAAGAGATAAAAGTTTACCCAGTCACGTTCTCATATTTTCGAGCTCGAGAACGAACTAAGACTATGCTCATAAGTGTGACAAGGTAAATCATCTGTTCGAACTACCAGGAAACCTGCGATGTCAGAACTACAAACCAGAGGTTTAGCAAAGCCATTACGTTGTTAGAGAAACCCAAAAATGACTATACCTTGTAAAAATGAAAATGTATAAATAACAATACAATGAAAATTCCATTTACCATTTCATTTTGCACAAGGATTTTGGAGTAGTGGAGATTCTCGTTTTGAGGTGGATCTTGTTTTGTTCGCTGTCGGAGCTACGGTTCACCGTTTCGCTTGCCATTTGGACCAGGTAGATGTCCATCTATTATTATTTCAAACACATGGTTTCACATTCATTTTAATAGCATCATTTAATTTAAAATATGAAGCCCTAGATTGCCCAAAAAGACCAAAATCGGCCTCTTTTAAAAATGATGGAAAAAATGAATTCTTTTTACAAAAAACATTTTAGAAAAGGGTGGCCAATATGCCAACACCTCAATAGCTGATTGGATGAGTTGTTTTTTGGAAAAAGAACCCATGAAAAATCTTCCCATACGCCCACACAGCCACAAAGTCGTTTTGATTTTTTAAACGTTTTCATTGTTGTTTGATGAATGTTAAATGGCTAGGGAAGGGCGTGGTGATTGTAAAAGAGGGTGTGATCATTTTGAATGATGTGGGCATTCAGATTTCATGTTTTAAATTGCTTTTAAAAATTGCCGAAATTGCCAAAACGTGGGAATACTAAATTTATTTATTTCTTGTTTTGTAGGTAATTTTGGCGACCATGATCGAGTGGAAAGAAAGAGAACATGAGATGGATGACTTATCCACCTTGTGGAGTCCTCGCACACGGGCTGCATTGTGATCTTGTGGCTTACTAAAGTTATTCAAATTGCAAAAAATGAAGAAAGAGATTTTATTGCTTGAGCATATGATTGGCCTATGGGATGTTGCAGAGCAAGGATTCCAAATTGGCACACAGCTTTTAACAATTGAGTTAGAAGACGTGTATTTTTTTACTGGCCTCTCGAAAAGAGGGGTTCCCATATCTTTTTCCGGGCAGAGGGCGCTACTCGGGCAAGTGGACGTGTATCTGGCACGCCACTGTATCCCAGAAGCAAGATTGGTAGGGGGTAGAATCCCTATCAAGGATATTCGAGAACTGCCCCTCTGGTCTATACTGTTTGCTATCACGAGTGTGACAGGCAGTACTAGCACGCATCTGGCATCAAGATCGCAGGTGGCTTATGGTGTTCAGTGTTTTGAACCAACACTGTTCAACTGGAGTGCAGGGTTCCTTCGAAATGTGAAGGAACAGATTTCACGGTGCAGGACGGGACAAAAGCAGTTTGGTTATGGCTCTTTTCTGGTCTCATTTTTCCTAGAGCGCATCCCCCAGATGCAGCCTTAGATAGCACTGGCGGTGCGACCAGTGGATGAACCGAGGATGGAGAGGTGGACTAGTCTGTCTCCAAGGCTAGTATCAGAGTCAGAGTTCCATTTCACTGGAAATTTCTTTGCCTGGCTGAGACGATAGTATCTCTGGATAGAGGACTTCCCTTATGCTGAGGTAGATTTCCACGGGAGCATGGATTTGATTTTTTCCGCAGGGGAAGACTGGGATGTGTCAGGTAAGAGACTGAGCCATACCTTGTCTAGTTTTTGTTTTTTGAGTTTTTAATATATATATATATTTTTTGGGTGTGTAGAAGAGTTTTAAAAAATGTATTGTTTCCAACATGCAGACAAGGGAGCAGTGCGCCTGACTGATGTACCAGTACCAGGACGTCGCGGGGGCTTTCCGGTTGTAGAGGATCCGGCAGTACCAGTGATAGGTCTCCGGGAGGTTGAGAGAAACCTCCAAGGCCTTATGATGGGCATTACTCCTTTACGGAGGGGAGAAGTGCCTTTACATCTACAGAGGCACATTGTGGGATTACCAGAGAATATCAATTCTCTATTGAGGCATGTAGTGTGCATGGTGATGTGCTACTCGCAGCACAATGTAGTGCGGGGAGATTAAAGTCTCTCCGGTGATCATATTTTTGTATGCCTTGTCAGGCGACGTTGTATGGGTGGAAAGACCCAATATTTTGCTCTTCTACATACTTTTTTATGTAATCCAAACATTTCAGTCATGCCATATATATATATATATATATATATACAGTTTCGAGTTTTTACAATGCTAATGATTTGTACATGATGATGTCTGTGATGTGTTTTAATTTACATGTAATGTACAGTTTTGCTTTCCTTAACTCTTATATGTGGGCAAGATACCGATCCATGATATAATTAGCTAACGAATCCGAAACACTATTAAGTTCTCTTGGAATGTGTCTATATTCAATGTAATCGAACATTCGTTGAAGACGACGAACTTGTAAGTGGAGACATAGCAGGATAGGACTACGTATAGCGTAGATACGGTTGAGTTGATAGACCACGAGTTGGGAGTCTAAGTAAATAATGATACGAAAGATACCTAGAGAGGAAGCTTGGGTCAACAGTCCAATGACAGCGTGATATTCTGTCGTATTGTTGGTTGCTGGTCCTAAGCAGATACCTCCTAAACTCACCACCTCGTCAAATTGGTAAATAACCCATGCTGCCGAAGCAATGTTCCGGGTATGTCGACTAGCACCATCTGCGAAGCCAAAAAAGATAGGAAAGGAAGACGTCATCTGCGCATGAAAACACAAGCACAGTCATGAGTGGCAAAGGTAAAGACTCGAGCACGTGAAAGAAATAGACACACCAAACTAAAATACAATAATGTACAAAGTACAGATGCTAGGTGATCTAGGCATAGTACTTTTTAAGGTAAAGCCCGTTTCGGGGCTCTCCCAGGGAAATTCCATCATGATCTACTAGTTCGTAAGCACCTCTGTGTAGAACACGCTTCACGATGTAAGGACTGTGCCACATAGGTTCTAACTTTCCTGTCCCCAATTTATCATGAGCTTGGTCATAAACAAGGACTAAGTCTCCTTCTGCAAAAGTCTGAGGGTGGACGAATTTGTCGTATTGATTCTTAATTCATTTCTGATATGCCTCATTAACGAGAGCAACATCACGACATGTTTCGTTCATCTTGGATAAGTACAAGAATCGTTCTTCTTCAGTAGAAGTATGGGGCAGGAGTTCTACTTTCAGTTTGAGTGATGGAATCTCACACTCGATTGGTAGGACGACTTCAATGCCATATACCAACTGGAAAGGAGTAAATCCAGTTGAGGTTTTCACAGAAGTGCGATAGGCCCAGAGAGCGGAGAAAATTTGTAAATGCCACGATGTCTTGTTTTCCCCTACCATGCATTGGATCATGGTTTTTAGGACTTTGTTGATAGCCTCAACTTGTCCGTTGGCTTGAGGGTAGTAGGGGGATGAGTTTTCATGGCGAAAACCCAATTTGACATGTAGCTCGCTCATCATCTGGTTTTTGAAGTGTGCACCATGATCAGTGACAATGGCACGTGGTACACCAAAACAAGTTATGATGTGGTTGAAGAGGAACAGAACTGTAGTATGACCATCATTCAGGAAGGTAGGCATAGCCTCAGCCCATTTGGTGAAGTAGTCGACGACGACGATGATGTAACCGTGCCCCCCGGCTGAGGTAGGCTTACACTACATGAAATCGATACCCCATTTGGCAAAGGGGCCGATGGTGATAATAGGGTGCAACGCAGTAGGGTGGGTGCGTGCCTTCTTGTTAAAGACTTGGCAGGGTGGGCATTTTTTGACGGCCTCGATGCAATCTTTGAAAATCGAGGGCCAAAAGTAGCCGGCACGTAGGATTTTTTGGGCTGTGGCCATCCCGAAAAGGTGACCGCCACAGGCGCCAAGGTGACAATCGTTCAAAACGTGTTCATCCTCCTCGTGAATCAGACATCGCCGAAGGATGGTGTCAATACCACGACGATACAAGGTGTCGTCGATGATGAGATAACGACGAGAGTGGTGACGAATGCGTCGACGCTCTTCGTGAGAAATGTTGGGATGAAAACGTTGGGTTTGAAGGTAGAGGAGAATGTCTCTGTACCAAGGATCAGAGGTGCTGATGAGGAAGAGAGATTCATCGGGGAGAGAATCTCTAGTTTCGATGTCTTCATCGGCACGAGGGAGAGCACTGATGAGCTCGACAAACACCAGGGATTTTTTGGCTTTGGCCTTTGTAAACTCAAGATCGAATTCTTGAAGAATAACGATCCATTTTGAATATTTTCCCCCAAGTACTTGACATGTCAAGACGTGGTACATGGGGTTGGAGTCTGCGATTACCGTGGTGGTGCGTAATAAGATGTAATGGCAGAATCTCTGGATAGCAATGACGGCTACCAGAGCCAGTTTCTCGATATGCGAATATCAGAGTTTGGGTCCAAATAGACTATTGCTCAGATAATAAATCACATGTTCTTTGTCGTTAGGGTCCTCCTGAACTAACACCATCGCAATAGTGGAAGTGGATGATCAGAATCTGGACCAGGGGTCAAATTTTACCTCAAAAATCAAAGTTCTCAGAATTGCCTCAAAACAAATGGGTTTTTATCCCTCGTCGTTACGAACCCAACGCAATTCGTTTCATCTCAAACGGACGTCAGGAGCGAGAGATATCGCGATCTGTCCGAATCGCCAAACAGTAAAAAAAAAATGGATGCTGACTGGGCAGTCCGTACAGTCCGTACGGATGATGAGGTGGCATGACCGTATGGTGACTTGGCATTTGATGACGTGGCAAAGAAAAACGTGGCGCATTTGTAATGGACGGTTGTCAGCGAATCGGGTTTTGACACTTGTCATTTGTAGCCAATGATGTGCAGACACGTGGCCCAACCCATTGGCGCCACGTGTCCCTTCCTTTTTGATTAATTTGGTTATGTTATAAAAGGTTATGGAGGCCGCGGGGTTTGAGCCCCGGACCTCCCCCTCCATTCAAAGCTTTAACAAAGCCAACACACCAACGCGCCACGCGCTTTGTTTTAATAACCATACGTTACAAAATATATATATTTTGAATGTTTTAACTATTGGAGCGGGGTTAGGGCCGGGGCTAAG
>ML795572.1:91538-121268 GCA_009831015.1 Picea engelmannii | reverse complement strand
AAATTGAAAGAAGAAGAGTATTTGAAGCTCAGATCGATGATTATAAGCTTTTGTGGGTCCAAAATCCTTTCAGTGGGAAGGCGTGATCAGAATCTGGACCAGGGGTCAAATTTTACCTCAAAAATCAAAGTTATCAGAATTGCCTCAAAACAAATGGGTTTGTAGCCCTCGTCGTTACGAACCCAACGCAATTCGTTTCGTCTCAAACGGACGTCGGGAGAGAGAGATATCGCGATCTTTCCGAATCGCCAAACAGCGAAAAAAATGGATGTTGACTGGGCAGTCCGTACAGTCCGTACGGATGATGAGGTGGCATGACCGTACGGTGACTTGGAATTTGATGACGTGGTAGATAAAAACGTGGTGCATTTGTAATGGATGGTTGTCAGCGAATCGGGTTTTGACACTTGTCATTTGTAGCCAATGATGTGCAGACATGTGGCCCAACCCATTGGCGCCACGTGTCCCTTCCTTTTTGATTAATTTGGTTATGTTATAAAAGGTTATGGAGGCCGCGGGGTTTGAACCCCGAACCTCCCCCTCCATTCAAAGCTTTAACAAAGCCAACACACCAACGTGGCACGCGCTTTGTTTTAATAACCATACGTTACAAAATATATATATTTTGAATGTTTTAACTATTGGAGCGGGGTTAGGGCTGGGGCTAAGCCCCAGCCCCCGGTCACATATATGGGTCACATGACCACACTCTTTAATGGCGCGTTTTTTGGGGCGGAGTCCGCCAACTTTGATTCCTTTACTAATTTTAGTGCAACTAACTCCAACTATGCCTAATTTAGTGGAGTTTTTTGGGGAAAAGAAGGAGGAGTTTGTTATTGGCATATCTTGGGCTAGGGAAAACCATTCTGGATTAAATTTTGGTCGATTTTGGGTCTCTTCGACCTTCTGAAGCCATTGGCACAGGTTTCAGAGCCATCTGAGGTCATGTGCAGGTCATTTTGCTTCGTGGAAGTTCCAGGAGCCATAAGGGCCAAATTAGTTTGGGAGCTGCATTGGGATTTGTGCAGCCTGTGAATGTGGAAAGAAGGTCATTCCTGAAGTTTATCATCATTCTGAATCTATTTCTACAGCTCGTTTTTCCTGTTGAGGCATTCTTCTCATTGTTTAGCTTCAGGGAAGCTTTCAGGGCCACCAGGGCCATTTCAGTGCTTGAGCTGTTTGGAGGCTCTGTTCATCCATTTTTGGTGATTCAAAAGCCTAGGTATACTATTTTCGACCTTTTGAGTCTGATTGAAGAGGTTTCAGAACCAATGGAGGTCATATTCACCTTGAAATTCTCCATGCAAGATTAAGGGGCCACCAGGGCCATTTGGGGAAAGTACTGTATAAGGTACATTTTCACTGTTTAGTGTTTGGGAAAGAGCATGTTCAGCAACTTCCTATCTTCTGATTCTGTATTTATAGTAATATTTGTCTTTTGAGACACTCATATTCTTGTATTATCATTTGTAACATTTTAATACAAGAGGACAAGCCTAGTGTGGAAGGTTTGGTCCAGCAGATCTAGCCCAAAGGGAGTGAACTGCTTTATCATTTTGGTATTGTTGTGATTTGATGTGTTATTGCTGCATTTTATATTGTTGTACATTGGTTTATAACACCATTTTAATCATTTAAAAGAACCTTTCTCCTCACATGAACAAGGACAAGAAGAGACAAGAAACCTACACATAAACAAGTTGCACATTTTTAAGCCATGAAGCAAGTGTATGTCAAAGAATTCTAAGTGTTTACTTCGTTATTTATTTAGGCAGAGCCTGTAAAGGGCCAGGTAGCCTCTGGAACTCATCCTCTCTTTAGAGGTGACATGTCTGGTGAATGCCCCTACAGTCTATCTCTGTATAAGAAATAATAAAGTTTCACATTATCATAGGTCACATTGGAGTGTATAACTCACTTTTGAAATTATGGAAAATGGATACCTTGCACCCTTAAACAAGTACATTCCATTTTCAGATCAGTGGAGGCGGCCAAGTAAAGGATATAGTCCTTTGTGTACTCTGGAGGGTGTAACAAGGGTGCGTGGGTCAAAGCGTGCTTGAGAGAATTGAATGACTGTTGGGTAGTGTCATCCCAGATGAAAGGGATGTTTTTCTGTAGTAACTGCATAAATCCTTTAGTGATCTCAGCATAGTTGCAGATGAAATGACAAAGAAAGTTTGCTTTGCCTTGCAAACTTTGGAGTTGGGTTAAATTGGTAGGTGGGGGTAAGGCTAGGATGGCCTTAATCTTTAAGGGATCCACCCTGATCCCATCTTTGGAGACAATGAAACCAAGGAGTCGACTGGATTCGACAACAAAAATGCATTTGTGTAGGTTCAGACGAATACGGTAGAACCTACATCGAAGAAAAATCGCCCGTAAGTGATCAATGTGATCGTATCGATTGGATGAGTGGGCGGGTAAATCGTCGAGGTAAGGTTCTGCGATATGTTTGATGTCGTGGAAAGCGTGCGACATGGCCCACTGGAAAGTAGCACCAGCAGTTTTAAGGCCAAAAGGTAGCTTTCGGTAGGCGAAATTACCCCAAGGGAAGATGAAGGATGTCTTATGTTGATCAACAGGTAAGATTTCAATCTGGTTATATCCAGAAAAGCCATCCATGAAAGAGAAGATTACGCTCCCTGCGCAATTATCGATGATTTGGTCGATGAAGGGCGTAGGGTAGTTGTCCTTGGGACAAGATTTGCTGAGATCTCGATAATCCACACAAACAAAGATGGTCCCTTGTTTTTTGGCAACCAGAACAAGGTTGGAGACCCATTCTGTCAAAGGGAAGAGATAGATGAAGCCAGATTTCATAAGTTTTTCAACTTCTGCCTTTATAGCTGCGATTTTCTTGGGATGAACTGGGTGAAGCTTTTGTCGAATAGGTTTCATGTCAGGATAAGTTTTGATTTCGTGCACGACGATTGAAGGGTCGATCCCAGGCATTTCCTCGTAGCTCCATGCGAAGACATCACAAAATTCTTTAAACAAAGCAGTGTAAGAGACCACTTCGTCAGGTGTGCAATTAGCACCAAGGTTAATGTTTTCCATGACACCTTCTTTGATAGAAATGTCAATCACGATCGTAGTGGAGATGTTACCCATGTTCCCCTCAGAGAGAGTATCTTGTGCGAGGATAGGAGATTATGGAGCATTGGTAACATAGGGAGGGGAGACAGAGTGTATGTCTCGGTGAATTTCTTCCAACGGCGGAAGAAAAGAGGATCGATGATGGTTATCATCCCAAGGTAAATCGTCGATGCTGATCATTTCCATAATCGATTCGTCAGAAGGAAAAATGTGAGAAATGTAATCGACGACAAATGATAGGGAATCCAACCATGAGGGCATCGAGTAGGCATCGGGTGCCAATGAATGTGAATTGTTGGAAGAGGGAGAGGCAGATTGAATAGCTACGTATGCGGCCTTGACTGGGCTAAGTGGCATAGTGTCACTGAGCACATTGAATTCCAAAGGACTAGGTACAATCCAAGAATCAGATGATTCCAAGGATTGATAAGGCATAGTCGAGATCATATTGACGACAACAATATGATGTGCGGTAGGTGGAAGTGGTGTAGGGAAAGTACCCATGAGGCTAGAATCTTTCAATAAGCCAACACCAATGCTTTCATATGTAACTGGGTGGTCTCCCAGAAAAAGAATGTTGTTGGTGGCAGGGATGCGAGCGTCGGGTGTACAAAAATCAAGCTGATCGACGGTGACAATTTTTCCTTGATGGGGGAATTGTACACATCGAAATACTGATGAGGTGACGACATTCATAGCGTAGAACCAACTCCTTCTGAGTAATAGGTTGTAATCGAGGGGAGAATCGACCACCTCGACATCAATGGTAACAGTTTTTCCACCCAACTGAACAACTAGGGATTGTAATAACCCATAAGGATGAAAACCTCGTCCATTGAAAGCACGCAACATCGTAGGGGATTTGTTAAGGGCAGGTGATTTCAAGCCTTTCCAATAGGCTAGATACATGACATAGGTAGAGGCTCCCTCATCCAAGATAGTTCGGTGGATTTGTTGATTGTGAACAACAACATCGATCTGGAAAGCTAGCTGGTGGGAGAGTCGCGGTTGATGGTCATCCAGATTAAATGTGAGGTTGTTTGATGACTCAGGATCAAAAGTGTCAATAGCGGCTAAGAGCGTTCTACGTTGGCTGGGACAGTGTTGTAGAACTTCCAAGGCGGACATAGCACACAGTGCTTGGGCCAAATATTCTACAATAATGTAATTTTGGGCAGTCTGTGAATTAGGATTGAAGGTAGATTTACAGATGGAGCTCTTAGGAGGGCATAAGATGGAGTCAAAAGAATGTTTCTCAATCTTAAGTGGCCCGAATGAAGGGATAACAGATGAAGGATTAACAGAGGATGGTAATGGGTCCGATGAAGAACCGTTAGCAGTCTTCGGCTTATCAGGTTTAACTGGAGTGTCATATGTCGCAGAGCGAGTGGTTAGATTAACCCCATTAAACATGTAAATGTGGGCACTTGTCGAGGCCTCATCATGGGGTTGGTTGGAACTACCCCCTAGTGTGGGGGTTTGGGCAACCAAAGATTGTTGCTGTGGAAAAGGCTGAGTAAGCACAGCGGGTTGTGAATTTCCCTTGAAAAGTTTGGCCACTTCATCGTGATGTGGGAAGTCTAGAGTGTAGTGATCGTCTCCACAAATGAGACATGGGAATTTCGGTTTGGTTGTTTTCCGGTAGCAGGGGTTTGCGGTTGAGTTTTGGGTTGTTTGTTGTTATTGTTCTTCTTTGGTTTATTTATCTCTTTCTTGTTTCCCCCAGATTGTTGTGAAGGGGTTGATTGGACCGCATTCACCTCAGAGACCTAAGTTTGAGGGGGGGTAGAAGAGGGTGCATTTGGGCTGGGCGCAGCCGTCGAAGCGGGCCACTGAATCATTCCAGTAGACTGGGTAGTAGATTGGGTTTTGACGGAGCCAATAAATCCATCCGCGTGGGAAGTAAACAATGGTTTGGATGGATCATTAGTGGGATGGGTAGCATTCAGGATCAACTCGTACAGAGTACCGGATTGTGAATAGGCTAAGTATAAGTACTGAGCTTGGGCAATGGCTTCTTCTTCGGTGACTACACCGCCTATGGAAACATCACGAGCACTCTGGGGTAACAATGATTTAGTGAACCATTCCGCTAACAATTGGTCAGGAATGACTACTTTGATTAGCCTTCGTCATCGTCTCCATTCATGAATATGATCAGAGATATGTACGGAAGTTGTCTGACGAAGGGAGGTTAATAGTTCAATACCCGTCTCGTATCGAATGGGCAGTTGGAAGTGTGTGAGGAAGGACATGGCAAGGGAGTTGAAATCATGAAAAGATGTGCGTGGTAGTTCAATATACCATTTTGCTGTGGAACCTGTAAGTGTTCGTTGGAAAAGACGCAAACGAATAGAATCTTCCACGAGGGAGTTGGATGAACACCACAAATGGAAAGTCATCATGTGGTTGTTTGGGTCTTCTCTGGACTTTCCGTCGAATTTTGGGATATCAAAAGGAAGTTTAGCTGGAATAGCTAGCCAAACCGAAGAATGATAAATAGGGTCATTCGTTAATCGAGACAAGTCTGGAAGATCCAGGGAAAATAGAAAAGTTAGTTGTCGGTTAACCTGTGGGTAATGTTGGTGTGGCAGAGGGACACCAGTAGGGCCCATTACTGGGTTATGTGGATAATTATAACTAGTGGTCCCTCTTGTATGAGGTTGGTTTTGACCAGAGTACACAGGATTTGAGGTGTTTTGAGAAGCATGTGTGAGCGGAGGATAACCGGATGGGTTTTGCGGGTTATAGGTTGGGTTTGGCATTTGTCCATAAGGAGGTTGTTGCGGAGTCTGAGAATTTTGTCCTGCTGAGAACTGTGGGTTTCCTGGAAAAAGGAAGTTCCACGGATTAGGTGTGGCAGACACATTTTGTCCGTGTGGTTGATGGTAGACTCTGGATTGAGGCTGCCCCCCAGCATGAGGGTGCCCCCCAAATGGAATTTGTCCTCCGGTGGGAGGATACCCCCCAACATGAGGGAGAGTTCCAGGAATTTGAAAACCAGACGTAAATAACTGACCAGTACCATCGAGCGGATTAGGACCACCAATATCGGTCCCTCCGAGTTGTTGGATAGGTATGGAACTTCCCAGTACAACTTGGGTAGTAGTGGTAGTGGGGGTATTCAGTGCTCTGTACCCAAAAGGGAGTGATGTTGTAGGTCTTGGTGTTACTGGTGTGCCAATTGCATCTTGATTAACCACCGCGTTACCGGAGGGAATAGTCGGAAAGTGAGGGACCATTATAGAATGGGACGTTTGGAGGGGGAGAGTAGACCTTGGGCCAATGGATGATTTGTTCGGACCAACAGGCGGTGTGGCTGTGAAAATGGTGGTACCGGTAAAATGATTTATGGGTACGGTGTAGGAAAAAGGTGTGTCGGCACCTTCCCCTATTCCATAAAGATCTTGCACCAAGCGCGGTGGACTTCGAACAATGTCTGTGGTCCAAAAGGGGTCATCGACTAAAGGGTTTTGATGAGACCCATCCGAAATGTCAGAAGGATTGACGACGACAAATTCACCACTGGGATTCAGTTGGAGGACACATCCTTCATATCCCTTCGGAATGCGGAAAGCTTCCGGAGACTCTGAAACAATCCAAAAATTCTCCAAAGGAGTGGGAACTTCTTCCTGGGGAGTTGTAGTGTTTTGAACCTCGCTCTGTTGAGGAGATTCATCCGTAGAATGAGGGGGTAAAGGGGTGTTTCCTTCCATATTTTCTGGAGGAAGTCCTTGTAGTCTCCGCAAACGACGTGGAGGGTCGATGTTGACGAAAAAGAGTTGGCGAAAAAAATCTATGGCCAACTACTGAAAAGAAACAACATACGCCAATAAAAATCTAAGAATCACAACCAAGCAAACAAGACCTTCTTTTGATGACCGTACTAGTTGGTGATGAAATCCAACATCGTGTGATCAAGTCTAGAAGGGGCAGGGATAGGGTGGAACAGTTACAATGGCGACCTGCTTAACAGAATTACGCCTTGGTGCAAGCTTCCATGCAGTAATTGTGGATTTAACCTCCAAGGAGCCCGAGTGAGTTTGACCAATGTCTACTACAGGTACAGTGAGACTTCCCTTCACTGTCACCTTGTGTAAGACCCTAAATATTATGGCCACTAAGGTTACCAATTCGTAGTTATCCCCTAGGTGGGAACAGTCGATAGTTCGATCGGAATGTACGGGCAGGTATCGAGCCCGAAATCAACTAAAAGGCTTCCACGCAGTAATTGTGGATTTACCTCAAAGTGATCCCCATAATACGATCTGACCACCACAATCAGTTGAACCACCTAGGGATAATCTCCGTAACTCACCCGAATGCGACCTCGTGCGTGACCCCTGTGTGAGAAGGGGATCCCAGGCAGACTTATACGATGATAGGATTTGACTCTCCCTAACTCAGGATGCTACTGTTTGTTTTGGAAACTTTGGAGAGTTATGCTCACAGCCTAATCCAAAGTACTAAGCCTAGTTTACTGTTGGTGGAGGATCATAGAAGAGAAAAAGTTCTAAATAATTTTTAATTAGCGTTGATTTTATAGTTTTTCTTTATGCAACAAGGGGTGCATGGAAGTGAAACGAATGGAATTATGACCCAGTCCCCAAAATGCATCAAATATGATAAGCAGTCATTTCTTTTCGATGAACATCTATCTAAGGGAGAGAGAGAGAGTTCTTTTCACTAACAAGCACTAATAAGGAATGTCCTCAAACAAATTTTCTTCAATCAAATCCTGATGTGATGCTAAAACTTTTGAGATGCCGTCTAACATGCACAATCAATCATGAAGATTCTTTTTATTGTTTGCATATGAATAATGATTAATTCAACACAATGCTCGTCTTGCTAATCATCTTCTTGGACGAATGAAAATCAGACCAACACAAGCAAGAATCATACAAACAATACACCCTCTCGTTGTGATCAAAACAAGAAGCGAAAGAAAAGAAACAATCAAAGAGAAATCAAACTTCACACCCAAAAGAAAAATTCGAAGAACAATGATCTTAACTAAAACCAAATGAGAAGATATGTAGACCTTTGATGACCTTCACCGGTGTTTTCCGTTCAATCGACAAGGAGAGAAAGACAATGCATGGGTTTCAATCTCCAAATGGCAGAAAAACTCAACAACAATAGTGAAGAGGGATACAAAATCCAAACAAAAAGACATTTGTTCTTCAAGCAAAAGACAGATGTCCGAGCTGGAAAGAAGAAAGATTGACTCACAAGGTTACCCAATAAGAGAGACAGAGAGGAAAAACCCTGAAAAAACAATTCTGGAAGGTTTAGTGGCCAAAGGAGGGCTGGCGCTCTATTGTCAAGGACAAGCAGGGTTATAGCGCTCTGTGCAAGTCTATTAGGGAGCGCTGGTGCTCTTTGAACACGGGGACAGGGGCGCCAGGTTCAAAAAACTCCCAAAGGTGTCAAAAATCCAAAAATTGTAATTCAATCTCAACAATTAGGCTGAGCATGATGGGGTATGGGGCCAATCATCTCATGAAACCAATCAAAAGAGGAGTGAACCAGGTCTGAAACAATTCAATGGGTAGAACAAGGTCAATGAGGAGAAATCAAAACAAGAAATTTCAATTTGATGGAATTTCCCCAGTGGAGTCGCCAGTTTCTGTTGTAGGAAAATCTCCCTGTGGACAGGTAGATTGCCTCAAAGAGCTTGACCCTAACTCTAAGACAGAAAATGCTTAACGTGGAAACTGACATCCTTTCAAATTTGTACAAACTAACACATGAGAAGGAAGGAGAACATAAGTACCTCTTTATCGACGTTTGTCCCTGCACGCTCCGAGTTGAGCTCTGATCCTTTGCTCCTCACTGAGTCCTGTAGACAAACAAGATACGACCACTTCCTACTCTATTGATATTAGCTTGAAAAGAGATCTATCTATCAATGATAAGTTCATGTAACATCAGACAAAAACTAGAAAGAAACAGGCCAAGCGTGTCATATTAATGAGAATAACGACAACAGTACTTACAATCGTAGATGCGAATGCGACAGCTTCGTCAAGTCCCCTTCATCTAACCCTTGCTCAAAAGATCCACAACCTAGATGACAAAAACTTCACTAATCACTCTCCTTTGTCTGACTGTGTGTTTCCTATGAGATCATAGGTTTCATGCTAGCAATTCTTCCCCCTTTTCACCATCATAGAGCTTGCTTATATAGGTCAAGAGGAGCTTAACCTCTTGAGTTATCTTTAGAGCAAGTTGAGGAACTTCCTCCTTAGATCAGGGATCTCCTGATGGAACCAAGAATTCGAATGCAAATGCCTTCTAAACTTGAAATATCATCCCCTTATTCTCCTCAATAGGCCAACTACTACCTCAGATTAGGCAACGCTCCCTCAAAATGGGCATCAGAGCATTGTAGCGCTCCCTAGGAAGCTTGAGGGAAGTGCCAGCGCTCCAAAGGTGGATAGCGCTCCTTCGGAGGGGAAGGCAAGCCTTATAACACTCCCTGAGGCCTTATAGAGGAGCGCCAGCGCTCGTAAGGCTGATGTAGGGGAGCGCTCACCCTCAGAACCTTTGTTTAAGAGATCTTCTCAGGTGTTAAGAGTTCCTTGACTTCAGTTAATCAATTCCTCTTCTCCAAATCAAGTGTATGAGATGTTTTAAGTGCCTCCTTAGTGTCGTCATTATGGAAGTATGCTTGAACAACGTCTGCGACACTTGTGAACAACTTGTGACACTTGCGAAAGTTGTAAGGAAGATGAGACACTTATGACAATTGAGAGGAACATGCGACACTTATCCAGTTGAGTAATTTTGACGTATAACAGGGATATTTTACAATTTTGACTCATGGAGGACATGACTATTTTGGATGATTAGTTGAGTTAAGGATTTAAATGATGGGAGCTTGATGGAGCTGGTGAAAAAGTTTTAAAATATGAGTGGAAAGATAACACAAGGACAAGATGCTTTGGAAAAATTAATGCCAATTAAGATGTGATAATAGAAGGAACATATGAAGTCGAACCACTCGCCCCTGATAAAAATATCCTTGATCTCTCGTATATTCTCAAAATATTCAAGCCCTGTTGGCTCTACCCTATTTAACTTCCATCATTCTCTGGGTGATACCATCATTCCCTAGTTGCCTCTATTGACAATGGGGGTCGAAGACTCTATTTATTTGGGTTAACCCAAAAACTAAAATGATTACTGCACAAGGCACAAATGTGCACAATATCGAGGGCATAAGGAACATGTGAGCATGATCTAAGAACTAACGCACTTTAATTCAAACATAAAAATTCATAAAATAGACCTTGTTTGTTGATTGGAAGAATGATGGAATTATTGCAATCAATACCTTTTTGCACTTTTAGGCTTGTTTTGTTGCCTGTGATCCAACAATGATATAACCATGGTGATAAGACTTATTCAATTCAAATCAATATTTGACTTGAAATTATAAAGAGAAAACAATTAATCATAAAGAAAATAAGGGGAGGACATAAAATCAAATGACTTAAAACAAAATGAACCAGAAAAATGAACTAAAATCTAGGTTGGAAGATGGATGGGATGGTTTGAGGAATAGAAGGAAGAGGTGCAGGCCTAGGATCTAACAATGACCATGACGTAGACCATGACATAGAACTATACAATGATCTAGACCATGACATAGAAGTAGAGCTATATTTAAACGATGACCTAGAGCTTGACATAGACCATGACCTAGACCCCCCTAGCTCCATCTAAGCCTAGGCCTAACTGATACTCTATCCTTAACCCCCTCTACACTTGAGACCTGAGTGCACTACGAATATACCTTTTGTACAACCCTTGCACCCACATCACCCACATCACCCACATATTGGTTCTCTAACCATTGCTCTATCCTTGAAAACACTTTCAATCCTAACCCCTTAGGTCTTAGTTGTCCCCATACCTCTATACATATTTATTCATAAAGATTTTTGGTCTATAATAAATGCTATATATGTTTCATTAAAAGAGAACACGTGCTCTCGTGACTTGATAGAGTTGTAGTTGTTGCTCGTTTATGCTTAGTAGGAATGCACACACATTCCTAGAATGCACACACACTCTATTATGCACATGTTCTAGGAATGCATGCGTGTTCTTGCTGGGCATATTTTGGTGCCAAGCACACTCCACTACCTCATCTATCTCAAGGATGAAAAACAATTCATGAACTTTTCACACAAAAATAACGCATACATAAAAGTTCTTCTTATTTTAGTCTTGTTGTTTGATTCATAGACAATTTTGTTCTATTGCAATATCATTGTAGGAAAAATTGTAAGACAAATTTGTCAAAGTGGAATTGGAATTGTTATTTGTATATTCTTATGTCTTCTTGGAATTGGAAGAATTTTTTTTCAAATTGGAATTTTTATTTTTGTCTTCTTGTGTCTTCTTAGAATTGGAAGGCAAATTTGTCCAATTGGAATTGTTGTTTTTGTCTTCTTTTGTCTTCTTGTAATTGGAAGAAAAATTTGTCCAATTGGATTTGTTAGTTGTGTAATACCAAGACAAATTTATCCAATTGGAATTGGAATTGGAATTGAAATTGGAAGTATGAGTTTTGTTTTCTTTCGTAATACGAAGACAAATTTCTCCACTTGGAATTGGAATTGTTAGTTGTGCCTTATTAAATAATACAAAGACAAATTTGTGGTGGGGTGTTTTGAAGCCAAGTTTTATCTTTAAACATGGGGAACCGATGGAGTTGAGAAATAAATTCTTCAACAAAAGAGAAATTGATCGAAAAGGTATAAGAATAAAGAGAAAATACAAAGTTACATATGTCAAAGCATAGGCTTTCATAAGAGGGAAATCCAATTTCTAGCGGAATGTATGACATTGTTGTTTCTCCTCCATCGGCAGAAGAAAAGTGCAAGAGTTCATTAGAGAGAAATCCATCAAGCATCTCATCACGAAAACTTGTTGTGGATGACCAAGTGATGGAGGATTTGCTTGGAGATGATTATACAATGGATGAAATTAGAGAAACAATTGATGTACAACATTGTGGTGAAGAAGTTTATGTGGTGCAATCTCTTGTTGGACATTCAAATGTTCGAGAAACTAGTCAATTCCATGTCCATTCTCCTCCTAGAGTTGATCCACCAGTGATTGAAGGGGAAATAACTACAACATTGTTAACTCCACAACATGTAGGTCAAAAGTGCTAGAATAGGGGTTCATCGTCCCTACCTAGATTGAGAACTATGCAGTGAAGAACTCCTAAACGCATTCAGGTCTATGAAAGTGGTATAACATCACTTGACATAAATTTACCTAACCATACTATTCGTTATGACTCTTATAAAATCATTAAAGAATATTTTGAACCAAAATTTGATGCTTCTAAATGTCAATTATTTTTAGCTTTGTTAAAATCTAGAAGTTTGACCGTCGTTGAGAGAAGTTTAGGCATTAAACAGTCAAAAGTGTAGAAACAAGCCATCATTTTGTTAGAAAAATTGTAGATGCTTTTCAAATAATTGGTAAGAAATCATGTTCTAAAGACCGCAATGAATCTCGACATGTCTTGTCACAATCAATTGTTAGAAAGATCACAAGAAAAAATCATTTACTACAATAAACCTCTCACCTCTTGAAATGCAATTCCAAAATGCTCAGAAAGTATTCTCATAGATGAGATAACATTGACACAGGTGGCCCAATATATTTTTTGGCCTTCACTGGTAGGATACCTCATCCTTACATGAAGTTAAATGGAGCGGTTAAGGGACTAGTTCAAGATTTCTAGCATGAGAACACTAGTCCTCCTTCCAACTAACAAGATGTACTAAAATTGAGAAGGGGATCTAGGGACTAAGAACCTCATATTAAACACTTTCTTGACATTACATAGACAAAATTGTATGAGAGATTTAGAGAAATACATAGTGCACTTAGATTGGGCCAAAGATCTTTCCATAAATGCAAGCCTTGGTATAAACAAATAAACACAATTCACAACACATGTTATTGTAAATATCCTATTGAGTATGGTTATTATTATGACTATATATATATATATATATATATATATATATATATATATATATATATATATATATATATATATATATATATATATATATATATATATNGTGTTTTGCATAACATCCTTTTGTAGGAATGTTTAGTTATTTTTCCATCGTCGTCATCTAGAGACTTTATTCACAACATCTTGTGTACAAGGCCAGAGGGTTTTACATTTTATTAGAAAACATGCTTAGATGAGACATGCCCTAGTTGCAGTGGAATTACATTATTGAGAAAGTGCATCCATGTAAGCATCAAATATTCACACATACCATGCATTATATCAATATATTAATGTAACTTAATAAAATGTTATTATGTAGTATCAAAAAAAAAAAAAAATTAGTGAAAAATCATTAGAAATTACAATATAGCAATTAAAAACCAATATATTTCATCCCGCATAGGTTATTATTCATATTTTCTTTTTCATTCATCAAATCCAAAAATTCAAAAATACTTCTAACAATTGGTATAGATATTTATTTTCAAAAATATATTTGAGATTATATTCAAATGTATTATAATGAAGTGTCTTTAAAGAAAAAATAGGATTTGCTTGAGAAAAGTATTTTTTTTCCCAATTCAATAGGTCGTAGTGTAAAAGTTCTCAGAAATAACTATTTTTCGGCGATATGGTGAGAAATTGTTAGATCCACAGATTTGATTGATTATTTATGTATAATCCTAGTGCCCTAGGGATTTTTCAACATGCTGAATTCATTTCTACATTCATAAATGGATTTTAAACAACAAAAAATAGTGATTTGATGCAGACTTATGTCATCAGATTCCGGTGAAAAAAATCATTTTGTAGAACAATTAGACAAAGCCATTCAATAGGTTGATAATGCATCCACTCTTGTTGTTTTTATGGTATACCATTTGTCTATTTATAATTCATTGATTGAATATAGACATTGCATTTTGTCTTATTGAATGTATGTATCTCAAATTTTAATTTAAGCCAAACAACCAAATTCCATTAGCAACCAAAATGTCCATGCGGGTAAAGAACCAAATTCCATTAGCAAGCAAAACGTCCATGCAGGTAAAGAGACAAATTCCATTAGCAACCACAAAATTTAAATGGAAAGGAAGGTATTCATTTTCATTTTTTCTCACTTATGTGAACCAAAAAAGTCCACATGAGTTGACAGGGAGAGTTTGAATTTTAGTGTCACTCAGAGTTGAAAAGTATAAAAGGAACATGTCATACGGAACCTGCAGACATTACAAAGATGATGGACTGATACTCTTCCATCATGACTGTAACATCCCCAACCTCCAATAGGCCAGGCAATGCCACTAACACAACCTTAACTTAGCCTTTACAGATCTGATACCAAATTGTAGCATTCCTAGCCAACACAGAGACCGGGTAATGCTACCACTGCAGAATATACACTTATATAATATATGCATTTTAATCGAATTAAAACACTTAATCACAATAATCACATAATTATTGCTATGGTACAGAATCAATGGAATTAATAGTAGTTCATATATGCAACATAATACATGATAACATTCAAGCATCATAGACATGCATACCAGATAAATTAAGAACAGTATGATACTTATCTTTTCAATTGCAGTAACACCACCAACTACATGCAGACCTTCCACGAACCTCCCAACCTTAGACCACGCTTCTCATCACGCTCAAGAGTGGTTCACCCTCGAGATGGGAACAAGCTCCACCTAGGGCAAGGGAATCCTAGACTAGGCTGGGGTTACATGAAAACTGCACAGAGCAACCAGAAGGATTCTCTCCAGGATCCTTCTTATGCCCACTACTCATGGACTCTCATTCCCCACATGCCTATTCCACCCGGGAGTGTACACCTTCACAAGCACAGTCCATCGGTTGCTTCACCTCCCTCTCTGGGTCTCGACAATAGGCCGGATAAAAAATTTTCAGAGCTCCATAGCTGGTGCTGGACTCTCTCTAGGAGAAAACCACTTCCCAACAAACTCTCTCACCTAGAGAGAGCTTCTCACAGGCCTCACAACCTGCCTCTTCTACCACAAGCTTGACAACTCGCTTCTTCAACCAGTTGCAACTCAATTCCCATAAGGCGAGGATAACAACAACAACAATAGAAATTCGGTTAACTCACAGTGACAACAACAACGGGAATTTGGGTATGGACATCCAAAAATGACAACATTCCACACTAAGACACAACACAGTTCATACATTTACAGTGTGCTCGAACTTCACAGGAGACACGGCTCAGTCCATGATTTTTCCACTGGTTCAGGGTGTGTGACAAGGAATCAAAACACATAGGTCGATGATGGAGGTATCAAGTTCAGATGGAGGTTGGGAGAGTGGCCAAATGAACAACTTTCCTGTGAGGGTTTCCTTCCCTGTGCGCGGGTAAGAAAATGCAGACGCAGAGGAAAAATAGGTTTAGACGGGCATCCCAGTGTACTCAGGTAGAGGATGGCAGAATGACAGAACGACCCCCAACATGGCTGACTCATCAGTTTTAACTACATGCACCTAGGTCGACACTTGTATTCCTGGAGCTGCATGTGTTTCGTTTTGCACATGTTGCCTCTCCCAAGACTTAGGATAAAAACATTCAACACTCAGGATGTCCACTTTAGCCTTCATAAATTAATAATAAATATTATTCCTTTAGAGGTAAGCCCCCTAGCTTAGCCCCTAGGCCCACACACTTAGCCTCCTCCCTTACCCAACCTTGTGGAAGCTTAGTCCCCCATCACTCTTTCTTCGTGGTCGGTCTGCACACATCGATGTTTATATTTTATTAATGATATGCATAATTACATATACAAAACTAGGATCCTAACCTTTAACACCTAGGCTCTCTGGCCTAATCACCAAATAAGCCTCCTAGCTTATTATAACTCAGATCACCAGCCTACAAAGAATGTTTACAATACATAATATAAATGGGCTCATCCTTGGGGATATTACAATCCCCTCCCCTTATTTTTGCACTTTCATTAGTGCAAATTCTACACAACATTAACAAGATTTCCAAATTCTTCAAAAAGATGTAGGTATTCTACCCGCATAGCATACCCATGCTCCCATGTCACATCCTCAAGACTGTACCAGGTCAATCGAACCTTTACAAGTCCTATGGATCGATTTCAGAGCTATTTGCTCTTTCAGGTCCAATATGTGCACAAGATGCACTTGCAAGACGCTTTCTTGCTCCACCTGAATCACATTCTAATCAATAGCATAATTAGCATCAAGTATATATTTCTTAAGAAATGAAACATGAAACACATTATGTACAGTCATGGATGCACGTAATGCAGGCATATATGCAATGTATATATATGTATATACAGGAAATTCTAATAACATCATAACTTGTATATGAATTACGAGATACATAGCATATAATGAATAGAGAATTGTACTTACATTTTGATTGAGAAGACTTCCATATCAACATGGTCTATACCAAAGTACGAAACCTCAACAACACTCCAACCAACCAAACCTTAGCAATACTCCAAGAAACGGTCTCTCTTCCCCACATGTCTGTCCCACCCAAGGAGTGTGCACCTTCACTATCATACAGTTCATCAGTTGGTACACCTACCTCTCGTTGGGCTTCAACAATAGGTCGGCTCAGGAAGTCTCAGAGCACCGTGGCTCTTGGAGTTCCAACTACACTCAAAGGTTTCCAATCAACATCTTCCACGAGCTACTCTTTGTAGTCAACATTCTAACTTTAATCAGCATCATCTCATCTTCATCACCCACATGCAGTTATCATGAGAAAACATAAAAGAATTCATTTCGGAACTCCAATTAGTTCGAAAGGGAGTTCAACTTTATCCCCAAAACATGAAATTCTATTTCATAATTCATCTTGGTTGTTGCCATATTATGAATGCATCCATCCTTGTGGTTTTCCACAGGCACCAAACTACATACCATTTTCTTTCAAGGCTTCATCTTGCATATTGCCAACAATTGTCAGTATTTCCTGTACATCATAATTCAATTGCAATATGTACATAACCATATGGAGTGAACTTAGAATTTACTGCACCTAGCAATTCAATCACAATTACCAAACAATTTAATAAAATAGAATGAATCGTCATTCTATGCATATGCATGTTCGCAGTAATATCTGTAAGTTCATTACTTCTTTTTATGAACAAGAAAATTTCATGTAGTCAATGCTCATGTGACTACTTGACTTGCAACTTTCCTGTTGCAATGTCTAACAATTCCTGAAATGTCCTCAGCTTCATGAGTTCATAACATTTCAGTTGTTAGTAACAATTATTTCCATGCAATAATATATATGCATGTACTTACAAGACTCATTCAACTATCACTTTTAATATACAATTCTATCACTTGCTATGCATGAGTGCAATTCTGAGCGCATACTTATTCAACACACCTTGCATTGAATTACATAATGCTCTTTATCTCAGTCATGTATCTCACCATACATAAGCTGGAATTTTGGCCAATGTGTTGACACATTCTCCATGCACTTCCTATTGTCTTCCCAATTAATTGGATGCCTTCGTTTTCGACCCGAACACTACACCAAGAATATAATTTTGTGGTGTTCATTAGTGTTAGCAAAAAAGTTGCTGCCCAAGTTTTATTTAAAGGTAGGATTCTTTTAGTACCTTTGTGGCTCATAACCTTTCCATATCCATCCAAGTCCTGGTCTCATAAATGACTAGCTTACTGACATTCATTCCTACAAGAAGTTATTATCTTTTAAATCTTTGGTTGTTACCCCACAACCAAATTAACATGACATTCTACTATGTCAGTGTGTGCATTCCGAAGCTAAAAAGATTTAAATTAATATAGGCCTCTAGACTTTACCACATCCAATGGTAAGCATTCAATAATATAATCACGTGATTTTATAAAATAACTCTGGCTAAGGAAATTATTACCTAAATTTGCTTTCAGCAATTATGAAAAAAGAGTAATAAAAACTCATACCTGCATGAATGCCATTAATAAATTTTATAATACCTGAAAGTCTGATGGAAATAGAAGCTTTCATGATTATTTTATCAAACTTATAAGAAACAGTTCATCTCTATGTTGCTTGCCTCCTTATGCAAAAACATCACCAACAACACTTGCAAACATGCCAACATTGTTTCCTCTGGCTAACTCAACAAGTCGTAACATACTTGCTGCCACAAAAATTGCAGCAACTTCTTTCTCCCTATAAAATGTTTCCTTGTTGATCCCAAAAGTTTACAATTCTTCCCGGATTCCTGAATCTTCTTGTGCTTTCACTGTGATCACTATACATGACTATTTCTGCCTTGAGCACTTTTGACACAGTGCCCCTACCTCAATGGGGTCTGCTGACCTCCCAGTCAAAGGATCTTTCCAAATGTTGAGTCAGATTGACTATTCAGGCCTTTTCTAGACCCCTATTAATCTTACACATGTCCCCTTTCCTTCTTCAGGCACAGGTCCTGATAGACCCATGGGCTTATTCCTGCGCGCTTCCAAAACTCCAAGTTTCGGGTGCTAGCCCCTTTTCCATTAGCCCTTTTCTTCATATAACTCTAGGCTATGACCTCATGGAAAACTGTGATTGCGGGTGTGGGAAAGAGTGGTTTTAGGCCAACCTTCTTTTCTTCCTGCAATTCACCTCCAACTACCACGCATCACTTTGTTAGAACCATGGTATAAATTGCAGCCCACTCTCAGATTTTTAACATCCGAGCAAGTTTTGGCCCCGCAATCCAGCTCGTATGTCAATATCCAATCCCTTGGCAATAATCTGTGATCAACGACTGCTATCTATCCTCCCTTTTCTACCTTCTTTCCTCCTTCCACGCACGATCCCAGATCTACACGATCTGTCGACACGTATCTCCCTTCCAAATCAATGACTATGGTTGATTCTGGCTCTCCGGACCTTGAAAGTTTCAACTCTCAACTATATTCTTTTCCCCATATGACAATATTCCAGAGTGGAAGATCTATTGACACTTTTACTCAACAATCAGACGGTTCTGATGAACTCCAACTCTCCGACCTTCGAGAGTTCTCACATCCCCACACACACAAATATCTAGAGTGAATTTCCCTGGAGTGATAGATCTTCTGCCATGCATCCTCTCCAAATCAATGACCCTGATTCTCTTTGGGACTTCGGATCTTTCTGACCAAGAACAGATCAATGGTCCTTCGACCTCCTCCTCGATCAACAATCAAGATATCCTTCGAGACTTTGGCACTTTCATCATCTGCTTTCCTCCGGAGTGCTCCATACCTAGATTTCCAGATCAGGTGCCACACGTCCACTTTCAGATCAACGATCAAGATTTACTTCGGTTATTTCTCCTCCTCCTTGTCTGCAAACTTCCAAAGTTGTGGATCTTACGCCACCTATCCTCCTGGATGATGGACGGTCCCAAATCACTTCGGGACTTTGAGACTTTGACAAGTCCACTTCTCCTACGCACATAAGGGTTAAGTCTCGTGTTCTTACCTCTGGATCCAATGATTGTTGGTCCTTCGCAATCAGAACTAATGGATGGGATCCATTCCTCTCCTCTACACTTCCTTTGTTATGCTGGATGTTGATATAATGGTCCAGGCTCCTCCCCACAACCAATCTGACGGTTGTTGTCACTCCTCCTCCTGAGCTTTTGACTTCTTCCTCCTTGGAATATTTTGTCAGTGTTTAAAGGATTCGACCTTTGACCTTTCTCCTATGAGTCTGGCTCTTGGATCTCATCTTCTCTCTCGTAAGCATTATCTCTTCTGATATTTAGGACTTATAATGAGTCTATCTCCCACACACTCCTTGCATTATCGCTTTTGAGCTTTTCGAATTACTCAGTCTCCTAAGGGTCTCGACCCTTTTGTTTCCTTTCAAAGGAAAACTCCATGCCCTCCTGGCAACCTTCTGGTCAAAGAACACCTTGCTGAGCATTTTCTACAGAGTTTTCAAAATCTCTGCGAGTATCTACCTCTTATACTCTTCTCCCCGAACTCGACAAATAGTTATCTCTGTGCACACTTGCACTCACTCGATGCCCACCTGAGAGATCCCTACAGAGTTGTCAGTGACTTTATCTCTCCCTGAACTCAACACAGAGTTCTTCCTGTGCACTCCTTCAACCTCTGTTGATGAAGGTTCAATGATATCTCTCCTAAGCTTCTCTGAGGTTAAATTACCTCTGTCAATGCACTCCTTGAGGACAATGTGCACTGCCTGCACTCGAAAACTCAAAGAAGAGAAAAAATTGAAACTTATTCAATACATCACTAGTTTACGCATTCAAACCAATCTAATTTAAGAAAACGTTCAGATTTCATTTTCTTTCTGAGATCTTCTCTTCTCTGTAATAGTTTTCAGGCACTAGCCCCTTTCTCTCAGTCCTCAATCCACACAACCATGGGTCATGACCAAGCCCTAGATCAATAAGTGCTTACTCAGGCCTTCGGCCTTCGGCTTCGGAAGATTTCCAAGCACCACACAACAATCTCTCAGAGTTCTGTACTACTAAACTGACGAAGTAGGGAAGATCATCAGTCCACATCTACCAAAAATCTGATGGCTGACACTTACTATGGAACCTCAGGTGTTTGAGTTCCGGGTCTTTACATCTTCAAGACTTCGGAGCTTCAGAGGATCTCGCATCCACACATCTAAACTGTTACTCTTGGAACATTCCCAATCACCTTTGGTGATGTCATTACATCACATCACTTAACATTTTCCAATTGTGGGGGCATGCAACAGTGGTTTGGAGCAACCCTCCTTTCTTCCCGCAATTATTCTGACACTGACACATAACCCCTCAGTGAAACTGCTGTTTGGATTGTGGGTTCGCCTTGGATAATTAACTCCCATGCAACTTGGGTCCCCGAAATGTCTCCTCATCGTCGATCTTGATGTATCATGACCAATGCTAGTGTGGGTCCTCTGACCTTTAACTACGTTACATAACCTCGACCCCACTAGCCATGCTCATACGGAAAGCCACATGGTGGAATACTAGCGACTGATACGTGGCCCATTCAAATGGGTGACACACGTCTCGTTCCAAATTCCATTTCAATATTCCACGGGTTCGAAACCCACTGACACGTGGCACACATCCCATGTGTCCACATCCATCCAAGTGACATCATCATGAATCACTACTTCAGCTCTTCAAGATATTTCACCCTTCACTACTACGTTTGACCTTTTAACATTGGTTTGATCCAACGGTAGAGCTCTCCTCTCCACATCTACGATGTAGATCCACTTTGGAGCTTTAGGATTCGGCGCTTTTCTTGTTTCTGGCATCAGACTTCACTGAAGTCGCAAAGTCCTAAGGGCTTCCAGTTTAACTTCTTTTCACCTTCCCCATATCTGACGGTTGTAAGGGATTTCCCTTCCTTTCGAACAGATCCTACGGTGCAAAACAGGCTCTTTTACTCTACGGATTTCCAAAGTAATTCACGGCTAACTGCCTTGCAACATTACCAGATCTGATGATCGTGAACCATTCTCCTTCTTCCAAATAGATCCTAAGGTCCACATTACTCTGCGGCCCAATACCGCTTATGTTGTGGTTTTACGACAACGCTACTCCTCCTGATCTTCGTAACATGACCAAGGCAACTTCTTGGCACTCAAGAAGGTTCTGAGGTTCGAAATTGGTCCTCCAGACACAATTTCCTCTTTAAACCTTAGGTCTAATGACCACTTATCTAGCCCATCCAAGTTTGACATTAAAACCTTCGATCTGAACTTGAATTTTGTCCATTTCGTCAACAATTCTTTTCCGAAACATTTTCTTCAACTACCACTAACATAGCCCATCCAGGCTCAATGATGAAACCATGGCTCTGATACCAATTTGTAACATCCCCAGCCACCAACAGGCTAGGCAATGCCACTAACACAACCGCAACTTAGCCTTTAAAGCTCTGACACCAAACTGTAGCATCCCCGAACAACACAGAGACTTGGTAATGTTACCACTGCGGAATATACACTTATATAATATATAAATTTTAATCAAATTAAAACACTTAATCACAATAATCACACAATTAGTGCTACCATACAAAATCAACGAAATTAACAGTAGTTCATATACGCAATGGAATACATGATAACAATCAAACATCACAGACATGCGTAATAGATAAATTAAGCACGGACTGATACTTATATTTTCAAGTGGAGTAACACCACCAACTACGTGCAGACCTTCCATGAACCTCCCAGCCTTAGACCATGATGCTCATCATGCTCAACAGTGGGTCACCCCCGATCTGGGACCAAGCTCCACCCAGGGAAAGGGAATCCTAAACTAAGCTGAGGTTACAGGAAAACTGCAGAGAGAAACTAGAAGGATTCTCTCCAGGATCCTTCCTACGCCCACTACTCACAAACTCTCATTCCCCACATGCATGTTCCACCCAGGAGTATACACCTTCACAAGAACATTACATCGGTTTCTTCACCTCCCTCTCTAGATCTCGGCAATAAGAAGGATTAGGAATTCTCAGAGCTTTGTAGTTGGTGTTGGACTCTCTCTGGGAGAAAATCACTTCCCAGCAAACTCTCTCACCTAGAGAGAGCTGCTCACAGGCCTGAAAACCTGCCTCTTCTACCACGTGCCTAACAACCTGCTTCTTCAACCAGTTTCAACTAAATTCCTGCAAGGTGAGGATAACAACAACATCAATAGAAATTTGGTTAACTCAGGATGACAACAACAACATGAATTTGGGTATGACCATCCAAAAACGACAATAGTCCACACTAAGACACAACATGGTTCATACATTTACAGGTTTCTCAGACTTCACATGAGACACGGATCAATCCATGCATTTTCCACTGGTTCAAGGTGCATGACAAGGAATCAAAACAGAGAAGTCGATGATGGAGGTCTCGGGTTTAGGGAGAGGATGGGAGAATGGTCGAACAAACAACCTTCCTGTGAGGGTTTCCTTTCCTGTGCGTGGGTAAGAAAATGCAGACACAGAGGAAAAATGGGTTTAGATGGGCATCCCCACAAAATCAGGCGGAGGATGACAGAATGATAGAACAACCCCAACATGGTTGATTCATCAATTTTAGCTACATGCGCCCAGGTCGACACTTGTTTTCCTAGAGCTGCATGTGTTTCCTTTTGCCCACGTTTCCTCTCCTAGGACTTAGGATAAAAACAATGAACACTCAACATTTCCACTTTATCCTTTAGGAATTAATAATAAATATTATTCCTTGAGAGGTAAGTCCCCTAGCTTAGCCCCTAGGCCCACACACTTAGCTTCCTCCCTTACCCAACCTTGTGGAAGATTAGTCCCCTATCACTCTTTCTTTGTGGTCGGTCTGCATGAAGTGATGTTTATATTTTATTAATGATCTGCATAATTACATATACAAAATCATGCTCCTGGCCTTTAACACCTAGGCTCTCCGACCTATCACCAAATAAGCCTCCTAGCTTATTATAACTCAGCTCACAAACCTACAAAACATGTTTACGATACATAATATAATTGGTCTCATCCTTGGGGATATTACAATGACATCCTTCCAAACTTATTGTCCTATTGCCTCCTCATAACTGGAAGTTTCATAATCATTGATGTGACTCGTCAATGCCATATAACTTGAGAGCCTTTCATGTTGTTTTATCTCCTTGAAAGTACCACTAGAAACTGCATGCTCCTTTGCATCCTGCAAAGTGTCATGAAGCCATGATGGCCTCTTCTTGACTACCGCAACATCATTCTGGATATATGAACTGGCACTGTTGGCTCTATTGACACCTCCTGATAGTCCGAAGGATGTACAAATGGGAAAGAGAGATGTGTACCATTATCCTTTGGAGCCTCCTACTCCTCTCTATTGATCTCCATGTGAAACTCATTGGGCCTCACATCCTTAAGGTGGTCATTCCCTTTAATTAGGAAAACAACCAAAGGGAATGTGGTCACTCTATGTGCACAGGTCACTCACGACCATGACTGTTCTCACTTTGTGTGCATAGGTCGCTCGCGACCACGACTGTGGTTTCTCTTTGTTCATAGGCCACTCGCGACCACGAATGTGGTCACTCTATGTTCACAAGCCACTCACGACCATGAATGTGGTCTCTGTGTGTGCAATGGCCACTTGTGACCATGACTATACAATTGCAAAAAATAAAATATCTAAAGAAAATCTATCAGATATGACACTAAAAACTTTTAACTAGTTTCGGAAAAGACTTTGAAAGCTATGATACCATGTTGAATTTCTTTCAACCCTCATTATGCTCTGATACCATGTTAAATTTTCTGATTTTCATATTTGATAATTATTGCCTTATGATATTGTTATCATAGAATAATTACACACTGGAAATCTCAATTGAATATAGTAAGTAAATATTGTATGAGATGATATGAGATGATATATTACAATTAAGGGTCCTGATATATATATATATACTTGGGTGGAGTTCCCTTTCCTTAATGGACATATCTTTTCCATTAATGTCTTTTCATTAATTAATTTATTATTTATTATTGATTATTTATATTTATACATTATGTTATGAGTATATTATTTATATATTTATAATATAATATAGATATATATAGAATGTTTGTTTGATGCTGCTAACTGGAAAAAAATCAACACCCCCTCTCAACAAGGGAGACATTTTGCATCATGCCAATCTTGTCTCTGAAATATGCAAACTTTTCCCTAGACTCGTGACAATTGTCTGTTAGGCCTGGGAGATGTCTCTCTTCCACCTGAACTTGAGGGGGAACTCTCTATGTGTCTCTCCCTCTGAGCCAACTAACTCTTTTAGATATCATCCTCACTCTAGGTCTGCATGTGATATCATCTATCATCTCGAGTCTTTATCACTCCTAGTCAAGTCATCATGACTAAGGAGAAATACTGCACCTTGGTCATTCACCACTAGCAAAGCCCTGTGAGTGAATGTATCATTTTCCCTTGGTAAAATCAACATGACCAATATGGGATAATGTCTGCTCGATTCTGAAACATCAACACTCCCTCTCAACGAGGAATACATTATGAATCTCAAGTCTTTATCACTCCTAGTCAAATCAACATGACTAAGGATAAATACTTAGTACACCTGGGTCATTCACCACTAACAAAGCCCCGTAAGAGAATGTATCATTTTCCCTTGGTCAAATCATCATGACCAATCTTGGAGAATTTCTACTTGATGTTGAAACAACAACAATGTTGTTGAATATACAAACCTCAAAGTGTAATTCCAACCAAAGACTGGAATTTCATTAGCAACCAAACAATACATGTGAATAAAGAGCCAAATTCCATTAGCAACCAAAACATCTCAGTGGGAAGGAAGGTATGCATTTTCATTCACTCACTTATGGGAACCAAAAAAGTCCAAGTGAGTTGGTAGGGAGATCTTGAATTTCAGTTTCACTCGGAGTTGACAAGTAGAAAGAGGTTCCTCCCATATGAACAAAATAGTAAGCCATAGTTTAAATGTTTTACATTTTAGGATGTGTAAATTTGAGTGGTTATTTCTGTATAATCTACTCCACGGGATTTTGAGCAAGAAGAATCCATTTATGCATTCAAAAATGCAATTTAAATAACAAAAAAATTGTGATTTCCTACAAATTTATGTCGCCTGATTCCAACTAAAACAAAACAAAACATGGAACAGGTAGACAACCCCAAATAGTAATGATTTAATAGTAACATACCCATCATGCTACTTGTCTACACATTTACCAAATACAAATTCCATGGTTACCTATCTCACAAATCATATATTTTCTTACATTACAAAGATGTTTGCAGGGGTCAATTGCATGACTTGTCGCTGCAAATATAATTTATTGTCAGATACATTACATATATTAAGTTATTTCTAGGATAATGCACATAACTGGTATTCATAAAGTGTGAATGTGGGCCAATGACACCGACACAGACAACTCCCTTTACGACTTCCATGAAATATACCATGTCTAGAATGTTTTTTGACCCGAGAGTGAATATGGATAAATTTATAGTTTTTTTCGCAGTTTTGTTGAATGTCGTAATTTCATTCGATTAAGGAAAAATGCCTAGAAATGATAGTGTGAATATGCGCCAATGGCACAATATTGATAATGGCGTTGGGTAGCTGTTCTACGAAATGGATTTTTTCGCTGAAATCCGATGATATAAATTTACACGAATCACTATTTTTTGTTGTTCAGAATCCATTTCTTAATGCAGAAATGGATTCAACATGCTGAAAAACACCCAGGGCACTCATATTTTACAGAAATAATCACTTAAATCTATGAATCCAACAATTTCTCGTCGGATTTCTAGCAAATATCCCCAGAAAAAATCTTCATTTCATAGAATCTTTAGCCTACGACTATTGACAATTCCTTTTGTTAATACTGAGAGGGGGGGTGAATCGGTATCAAGTACAATTTAAAACCTTTTTCAACTTATACTTAAACCATTCAACTATATCCAATGAGCAATGAACAATAGTATAAGAGTTACACCAATACACCATAATACACCATGCACAATATATGAGAAATAATCAATAGTTATTGTTCAAGGGAAGTAATGACTTCCAAAGGTAGCTACATTTTCCAAATGTAAAGGGAGGGATAAACCTACAAGAGGAAGATACAATCCTCCAATATCAAGAGAGAGTTGAACTCTCCATCCTTGCCCCTTCCTTCCACCCAAGAATATATGAGGGATAATAAAACTTTACATTAAATCATCACCATCAACCAATCATCACATATAACTTGATAATGCTTCCTGAGACTTCTTCAATTTCTGCAATTCTTCAATTCTTGAAGTACTTTGATCCTGTAGATAATATTACTCAATGTATTCTCTGAAACTCCTCCAATTTTCACTCCTTGAATCCTCCCAAAAAAGAGGTTATAGAAAGAATGGTAAACTTTATTCAATTCTGGTCTATTCAAGAGAGTGAACTTGCACATAATGCCCCGCACTCAATAATTAACATCCGATTCTGAAACTCACACACAAGAAACTACAGTCTGTAATCTTTCCAATGAAATTTGTCCCACTTCATTTGGATTCTCGATGAAGAAGTTATGATTGTTTTACCCAGAACACCTTAGAACACTTCACCAAAAGACTTAATCCTCCCTTGAAATCCGACCTTCTTTTACTTCTTATTTCCTCTGAAATTTGACTTGTATCAAAATGAATGTATAATGATGTTTATTTATACCATTTATGTCACTTCATTTGAACATTAGGACCAACCTGATACTTTCTTATTTTGTAATTCTTTTCTTTAATTATCTTCAGGGCCTACATGTACTTCCTTCTTCAATTCACTTTGTCATCTTCAAAAATTCAGTTCTCCTCAACCATGAGGATCCATGTGACGTGCCACATACCACCGGAAATAACAAGATGTATACTATCCATTCATGGGTGTTGTATATGCATGTGCATTGTCCTTCATGTCCAAATACCTTTATCAATCTTGCGGTCCAAAACCCATGACCAGGGTTGACATCAATGACAACAACCAATCTTCCAACAATATCCCCCTTTGTCATTGATGGAAACACTCATGCTCCCCCTATCATCATGATCTCAATATATTTCCCCCTTTGACATCAATGGAAAAGGTTAGGGCTTCTCCCCCTGAGTTTAATGGAAAAAAGTAACTCTCTTCTTTGGGGCTGCTGCCCCTAAACATGTGGCACTCAATAATACTTCATCCTTATTTTTGGTCTTTGGGACATTTTCTTCCTTAGAATCCTTTTGTGTGGTTTCTGTCTTTTCTCTCTTCTTCATGTCTAGGATGTATATGTTGTTTGGTCTTCTTGTTGCGGTTGCAACCAATCTTCATGAGTTATTTTCTCTGATTTTACATTTTCGGGAATCAAACGTAAGAGTGTATCCTTGATCACACATTTTACGAACACTGAGTAGATTATGATTCAAGTCTTCAACCAATAGAACATTCTTTTCTTTTAAATTTTTTCTTCCAAGATCTACTACACCTTCTCCAAGTATTTTGGCAGATGAGTCATCTCCAAATGCAATATTTCCACCCTTTCTCTTCAAGCTGATGAATTTGTCTTGATCCTCGGTCATGTGTGAATAACATCCACTGTCTATGTACCATTGATCTTCTTCTTTACATTCTTCAACAGTCAATGCAATTCAAAAATCTTCATTGTTTAGAATCTCTTTCCTCCTCCATACCGTGGTTGGCATAGGGACATCTTCATTCATATATCTTCAATCTCATGCTTTGTGACCAAGATAATTGCATTTGTAGCATACAATATTTTTTTCCATCAACGGGTAAAATGAATTATAACTTCTGTTGAAAAATCCACGATTATTTCCATATCTTTTGTTTACACCATTCATGTTTCTTGCATATTTGTTCCTTTCAATGATTCTGCAATTAATTGCCTTATGTCCAAAAGTTTTGCAAGTATAGCAATGACCAAGAAAGAAATTTTGATACCTGGGAGTAAGTGACCTTCTTTGTGATGTAGTCCATCCGGGTTCATGATCTACTCTTCTATAGTTTCCTTCATACTGATTGAAGCCTCTTTGATTTTTGAAGGTAGGAGGTCTTCTTGGATATTCATCTCTTTTGTAATCGTTCCTTCTTTCTGGTATCCTGGTCCACTTCTCATCAACTGTCCGTGTAGCTCTTTCTTCAACCTTATTGTTGGTATTTGCATCTTCTTTGTATGAATTTTCACCCATGCATCCAATATGTGTTAATTCTTTTGGCACTTGAGAGTTTGTTAAGCTCTTCCTCAATGAGACAACTTCTTGTTCAAGTTTCTCACAATCTTCTTCTTTCTTTATCATTTGGACCTTCTTTACTTCTGCTATTTTTCTTGCTTCTTCGAGTAGATTTTTCAAGGAAATGGTTTCTTCTCTTAGTTTCTGAAAGTATTCTAATTGTTTCTTTAAGCTCACAACTATATTTTCATAACTACCCAATTCACTTAGTTTTCTACACGTGTCTTTGAGCTTGCTATTTTCAATCTCAACATGCTTCAATTTTTTAAGATTCTCATCTTCTTGTTGAATCATTTATACTTCATGATTTTCTTCTTCTTCATTGTCATCTCTTTCAATCCTTGGATGAGGACATTCAAATTCAACATGTCCTACTCCTTCACAATTAAAGCAAAACAACTGACCTCTATTTTCTTCTTTGAAATATGAGATGTTGTAATCTTCTTCAACTTCTTCTTCTTGTTCTGCTTCTTCCCTTACATAAAGGTCTTGTAGCCTGTCCCAAATTGATTTTGCTGATGCACATGGTCCCACCTTGGATTTCACTGAATCTGTCAATCCATCCAGGATGGTATCTATTGCCAGTTTGTTGTTCGTTTTTTCTTCCTTCTGAGCTTTAGTCCTTGGTTTCTTCAAAGCATTGTATCCTGAAGAAACTGAGAACCAAACATCTGCCCCAAGAGATTTCAAGTAAGTTTCCATTCTATTTTTCCAGTATTCAAAATTCCTTCCATCAAATGGTGGAATCCCATTTGGAATGTTGTCT
>ML795572.1:72680-91488 GCA_009831015.1 Picea engelmannii | reverse complement strand
CAATGTATTCTCTGAAACTCCTCCAATTTTCACTCCTTGAATCCTCTCCAAAAAGAGGTTATAGAAAGAATGGTAGACTTTATTCAATTCTGGTCTATTCAAGAGAGTGAACTTGCACAGAATGCCCCGCGCTCAATAATTAAAATCCGATTCTGAAACTTGTACACAAGAAACTACAGTCCGTACTCTTTCCAATGAAATTTTTCCCACTTCATTTGTATTCTCGATGAAGAAGTTATGACTGTTTTACCCAGAACACCTTAGAACACATCACCAAAAGACTTCATCCTCCCTTGAAATCCGACCTTCTTTTACTTCTTATTTCCTCTAAAATTCGACTTGTATCAAAATGAATGTATAATGATGTTTATTTATACCATTTATGTCACTTCATTTTAACATTAGGGCCGACCTGACACTTTCTTATTTTGTAATTCTTTTCTTTAATTATCTTCAGGTCCTGCATGTACTTCCTTCTTCAATTCACTTTGTCATCTTCAAAAATTCATTTCTCCTCAACCATGAGGATCCACGTGACGTACCACATACCACCGGAAACAACATGATGTATACTATCCATTCATGGGTGTTGTATATGCATGTTCATTGTCCATCATGTCCAAATACCTTTATCAATCTTGCGGTCCAAAACCCATGATTAGGGTTGACATCAATAACTACAACCAATCTTCCAACACCTTTTACAGTTCTTATAAAAGATATTATGTTGGAGAATTTCCTTTTTAAATATCGAATGGAGAAATTTTGTAGCTTGTTAATAAAGAAAAGAATAAATTAATAAGTAAATATTTTTTTTTAAATATTAATTTTAATTAATTAAGAAAAAAATACATACAAAGGATATTGCGAATGTGAATTAATGACATTGGAAAAATTTCCACGAAAGATAAGTTTAACTTGAACATGAAGACAAGAGAAAGTATATATATATATAATATAAATTTTTTTCTCATCTATAAATTTCAATTTAAAATTAAATTTTCTTTTAATTTAAGAAATATAAAAATAACACTCATAAAACATGGATGTGGACCAATGACAATATACAATAACAACTTCTTTTAATATTTCCATGAAAGATATCATTTTTTTTTTAAATAAATTCCATGAGAGATACCATGTTAATAAAAATATTGAAAAATTAAATATTTTAAATGTAAATAAATTTATTAGTATTTTTTATATTAAAAAATATAATTTGATGAAATTTTGTTATTATTATTTTTTAATTATTTTTTAATATATATATTAAATTGAAATTGGGAAATATTGTACTAAAAAAGATGTAACATAGTTAATAACATCATACAAGTAGTAGTAATATAAAGTTTCAAGCTAAATTACTCACTCTCATGAACCACATAAGAGAGTTTGCAGATGTCTACATTTTTTAAGTCCCAAATCTACTTGCAAGTTAACTACTTACTAGAAATACCAAGCATTCAAATTACTTTGAAAATCATAAGGATTAGTGGAACATGTGATGGTTATTTGCCTCATCCTCACCTACATTGAAAGCAAGAGAATTATGTTGTTTGATGTCCATGTTGTTCGATGTCCATGTGATATTTCATTTGATGTACTATCTCTTCATCCTTGTATTCTTCTTACATAGAGTTTGTTGAGATCATATGCTTTGAGGTTGTGGAATGATAATCTTTACCAATATTGACGAACATATTCCTTATAATACCACAATCTACTTCCAAAACATTTAGTTTCTTCCTTTCTTGGACCAAGAGATTCATAGTTGTCACATTATGTGTAACACATTGATGTTCATTTTCATGAACCTTAGAGGTCACTGAAAACAAGGAGTTTTTATTGCATTGGATAGACTCTTCATGCCTTCGAAGAATTCTTCAAATATCCTGATTATTCTTGTACTCCATGATTTATAAACCTAGAACAAAAATAGTTGAGGGTGGCATAGTCAAATTGGAACCAAGCTTACCAAATCTATTTCTAGAACACCGAAAAGGCTCTCTACTCCATAGGCCTAACATTATAACAATAACACTATACTTATAGAATTTAAAATTTCTATAAGTATAACCATAAGGGCATATCCCAAAAATTTAAAAAGAAATGCATATAGTGACAAAATATGACTACTAATAGTATAGAAAGAGCCAAAGGAATGGGCACTACTAAAGAACATAAGAAGAGGGAAAATACTCCTTTTAATCGATAGCCAAAACCCAAAGACAATTTCTAGATATCTAATTGCGTATAGAACTCTATAAATTATCCATAGAATACATGCAAGTATTGTGACCTATAGACTGAATTCCCAATAAACTAGCTAGATATCAAAGGTATCTCTTACTAGGTGGGTTCAAGTCCAATTGAGGATACTCCATGAGCCATTGTGAACTTAAACCCAATTTTTCTCCACAGTCCCACGTTGCTGATGAAAAACCATAAAGAAGAATTCAATAGACATGACAATGATTAATTCTCGCATGCAAATGAGATGGGGTCATGTCCTTGCGAGTATCCTCTCCTCACTTGAATATTTATTTGAGAGATGTTGGAACATGTGTTAATTAATGGAGATGTGATGTGGCTTGATGATACAGATTATTTTCGGCACGAAATGAGAGTGGAGATATAATAAATAAATGTAAAGGGATATCCCAGATATCGAATACTATAACAAAAATATATTAGATATGAAACCATAAACACATAAATAGAGTAATACACAATTTCTATTAATGCGAGAAATGTACAAAACTGTAGAAATACAGAGTGAAAGACTCGTTAGAATGGTGGCAGCTTATCTATGAGAAGAGATGTGATGTCTACTCGCATTCACAAGAAGATGATTGTTACAATAAGTCTCCAAGGCCTTTTTAACATAAATAAAATAAAAAACCCTAACCCCAAAATATGAAAATTCGACAGTTTTGTGGACCTCGTTTTGGGTAGTTTGGTGTATCAACTTCCCCGGGGTGTAACTTTGGCATACAATCTTCATTTTGGGTGAACGATATCTCGTTGGAAAGGTATCATCAAGGATATTCATTTTGGGGGATCGATTAGAGCCTTACACTATGATTTAGGTGCTCGATCCCCAAAAAAATTCATTTAGTCCCTCAAAATGGCCCCAAACGTTTAGGAACCGAAAAACTACTAAAAATAGTAAGTTGCCAAAAAATTGTTTTGATCCAGTTGGAATAGATGGGTGGCCATCGATATCCATCTGGATCAATCCTCCCTCCTTAGGAAACAATGTTCTCCATTTAATTGACTTCATGGGGGAGAGGGGAAAGATCTTGTTGAATATCAACCTTGATGATCTGCTTGCCTTGCTGGAGAAGTTGCACTACATAGCTTGTTGAAGGTTGTCACGAACTTGTGGCTGGAAGGGTTGGAACTTTTTAACCAGTCTGGCTACATGAGATGAATATGTGCAGAAGGAATCCTTGAACTTGGATGTAATCTTGTCGGATTAATTTTTCTTAACATAAGGTGCTTGTACTGCGGTTGCAGTGGTTGCAATGTTCTTTTGCTCGCCTTTTGAAAAGATTTTGAAGAAGATGAATTTTGTAGTATGAGATACTACCTTGTGACATTGTTTAGATGGGAAAATAGTTGGAACTACCTCTGGTACTACCTTGTGACACTGTTTAGATGGGACAATAGTTGGAACTACCTTTTGTATCTTGTAGAGATGATCCTTGAGAGAAACAATGACACTACGGGGTCGAGACTCATAAATAGCATGATACTTCCACATATATGGTTGGCCCAAAAGAACATCACAGACATCCAGTGGGGAAAAATCACATAATACCTCATCCTTGAAGGGATGGATGGAATATGAAAATCGACACTATTGGCTAACACGAAGATATCGTCCCTACGAAGCCACCCAATGTTGTATGGTTGTGAGTGTGGTGTTGTCGACAATCCCAATTTTTTGACAATCTCTGCTGAGATGAGGTTCTTTGAGCTTCCGATATCAACAATGAAATGCAATGGGCTCCCCTTCACCCATATCTGTGAATGAAATAGGCTCTCCCCCTCTTTAGTATATGCTAGTTATTTTGGTTGAATTGTTGCGATCGCGAGAGTAGCAGTGCGGTATAAATCGATGATCTATCTTCTCCCATTATTTTTTGAATAGGATTCTGAATCAAGGTTTGGTTCCTTTTATTTGATCTCGACCACCAATGAATGTTTTGAACAACATTCATCGGTGTTGTGCCAGGGGATTTTGTGGAAACCGCACCTTTTTCTAGTGTCCTTCATCTTTCTGTCTACCTTCTTTTTCTGTGGCTTGGACTAGTTTTCTAAAGGCTAGTTGTTAGGGCCATATTTACCATGCTTTGTTTGTTGCGGATTTTCATACCCAAACTCCCTCTTGTTCTGGTGCTTAAATTTCTTCTCGATTTTAACAACATATCGATAAGAAACACCCAGTGATGAGATGTCCAGAAAATCCATTTTATTTTGGATGTATTTGTGTATATCCCCATGGTATTTCAGAACTAGATGTCGCTCAAAGTCTTTGATACCCATCTTGGTGCGCAAGGTATGGAAGGTATTAGTAAACTACAACACTTCTTGGCCCCTCTCTTACTGCAATGATGTCCATCTCATGTACTAGTCGTCATAGTTGCGAACATGGTAATATTGTTCCTTGACTGCATCCACAAAAAAATCACAAGTGGGATCGACCCCATATATTCCAGACTCCTCTATGGAACTTTTCTCCCATTATTTTTCCCACCAATGTTTGACATGGGGGAGATCCTAAAAGAGTGTGAAGGTAATCTTTTCCCTGTTGGATAAATTATGAATAGAGAAATAACCTTCTAGTAGATTTAACCATTTTTCTAGGGCATCCACATCTATCTGTCCTTCAAATGTGGGAATATCAAAATAAACTTGTAACTTGAAAGAAGAGGTGCCTCCAAAGTGGTTTCTTGATGAAGACACATATGTTGTTATCGGTAGGCATTGAAGGATGTGGGAAAAAATATCCATCATTTTGTCCCTCTATCACGTGAGAGCTTGCTCAAGCAACATATTAATAGAATCATTTCCTCTGTCATTTTTCCTTTCTTATTCCATAGAGGGATTCTTGGGTGTGCGAGAGAGATTTTCCTCAAGAGAGACAAGCTAGAGACCCAATTTTGTATACTCGTACCTCATCGGGAACATGCACTGAAAAACTATCAAGAACAGTATGAGAGCGGAGATATAATAAATAAATGTATAGAGATATCCCAGATATCCAATAATATAACAAAAATATATAGGATATGAAACCATAAACACAAAGATACAGTAATACACAATTTCTATTAATGAGCGAAATGTACAAAACTATAGAAATACAGAGTGAAAGACTCGCTAAAATGGTGCCATCTTATCTCTGAGAAGAGATGTGATGGATACTCACATTCACAAGAAGATGATTTTTACAATGAGGCTCCAAGTAAATTTAAACATAAATAAAATCCAAAACCCTAACCCCGGAAGATGAAAATCCAATAGTTTTGTGGACCTCGTTTTGGGTAGTTTGGTGTATCAACTTCCCGGGGGCATAACTTTGGGATACAATCTTTGTTTGGGGTGCACGATAGCTCATTGGAAAGGTATCGTTGAGGAGATTCATATTGGGGGCTCAATAGAGCCTTCAATAATAATTGAGGTACTCAATCCCAAAAAAACTTCATTTAGAGCCTTCACTAGGTAAAAATAATGACAAGTCCTAAAAGTGACATTAAATAATTATATTTAAATGGAATTGGAAGGAAAATGAAGTGAAGATTTGATTTGGTCAAAATGGGGAAAGATATAGAAGGTCCAAGGAAAGAATAAATAAAAGAGTAACCCTTCCCCTTAGTATTATGATTTGATATCTTATTGGAGTTCTCTTGTAGCTAGCATTTTCGTTGGGGTTTTGGGAAAAAACCTTCCATTGTAGGTTTATCTTCATTGGTGCAATATCCACCCTAGCTAGAAAAAGAGGAGAATTCATCTGAATTTCTCATTGGGGTTAATTGTGGTGTTTAGTTTCATGTAGGAGAGAGTTGGGAGACATATCAACTTGAGGGTGTTTGCAACAAGTTTCAGGAGGAGATAAAGCATCTGATTTGCAGGTTCCATGAGGGTTTTCACACATTTGTGGGAGGAGACACCCCCATGGGTTGAGAAAGGGTTGTCACGCAAGGCCCCACTAGACGCCTAAGAGTCATCCCACGAGGACCTACAATAGTTTGTCGGGTCAAGTTTGTGAGGGGATAACGATAGGATTGGAAGGCTGCAGAGCATATATTACTAGAAAAGAACAATGTAGGGCTTGGAGAGTCTTAGGATAGTGGATTGACATCATTTCAAGTTTTCTTGTATTGTTTCTATAGTAGATCATGTAGTTTCATAGCAACCATTAGATTTTTGTGCTTAGGAGTATTATGTAGCTGTTATTACAACCATTAGATACCATTGTACGTTTTGAGAGTTTTCATCCATATTAAAATGCCATGTTATCTTCTCTATTTTCTATGTACTGGATGCATGCTCTATGATTGGAAATATTCATAATTTCATTAACTATGTATTATATATTACATCCATCATCTCAACTTCAGAGCATACAATTCTCCAAAACGACTGAAAACATGAAAACACACAAGTAATAGAGATATTAAACACGTATTCATCTAATATTATAATCTTATAGATATCTGACAATAAAAGGAGTTGAAATTCCCATCAAATTGCATGCTCCTTTGCATCCTACAAAGTGTCACGAAGCCATGCTGGCCTCTTCCTGACTACTACAACATCATTCTGGGTAGATCCACTGGCTCCGTTTGGTGTACTGACTCCTCCTGATAGTATAAAGGATGAAAAATTGGGCAAGATAGATGTGTACCCTTATCCTTCAGAACCTCCTGCTCCTCACTATTGATCTCCATGTGAGACTCATTAGGCCTCACATCCTTAAGGTGATCATGCCCTGTAATTAGGAAAATCACAACCAAAGGGAATGTGGTTGCTTTGTGTGCACAGGTCGCTCATGACGATGACTGTGGTCACTATGTGTGCACAGGCCGCTCGCGAACATGACTGTGGTCACTCTGTGTTCACAGGTCACTCACGGATACAACTGTGGTTGCTCTGTGTGCAATGGCCACTCACGACCATGACTGTGCAATTGCAAAAACTAAAATATATGAAGAAAATCTATGAGATCTGACACTAAAAAAATTTAACTGGTTTCAGAAAAGACTCTGAAAGCTCTGATACCATGTTGAATTTCTTGGAATCCTTAGTATGCTCTAATACCATTTTAAATTTTATGATTTTTAGATATGATAATTACTGCCTTATGATATTGTTATCATAGAATAATTACACATTGGAAATCTCAATTGAATATAGTAAGTAAATATTGTATGACATGATATGAGATGATATATTACAATTGAGGGCCCTGATATATATACTTGGGCGGAGTGCCCTTTCATTAATGGACACGTCTTTTCCATTAATGTCTTTTCATTAATTAATTTATTATTAATTATTGATTATTTATATTTATGCATTATGTTATAAGTATATTGTTGGCCCTTGACCAAGTTTTGGGAGATCCTTGTTCAAGTTTGACCTATTTGGGACTTCGATAGCTTGTCGAAGGAGGAGTGCAAGATGAAGCAGAGATTGCGAGATCTTGGCCTCTTTTTGGGTCCTTTTTGGGATTTGGTATTATGTAACGGGTATGGGATGTCGGACCATGGGTTTACCTATGTTTAGGCCTATTTTGTAAATTATAAATAGATGTCTAGGCAATGTAAGAAAAGAGTAGTTACGAATGGCTATGTTCTAGATCTATGTGATTGAAGGATTGTAAGTTCTTTGTGCATATTGTGTGAAGCTTGCAGAGCTAAGTGCAAGTGATTGTAGAAGGGTTAGTGTTTTACCCTAGCTCGAAGAAGGAGGATATAGCAGAGTGCGCACAAATCTCCTGTCTTTTGCGGAGTAGGATTTGGATGCTATGTGCCTATAAGAAGCTTGACAAAGATAATAAAGAAGAAGATTTGGTGGGCGTAGCCCCGGGGTGGGGGTGAACCACGTATATGCCGTGTTTCTTTGCTTTGTGCAATGTGTTGATGTGTTTATGTATTTAATTGCTAAGTGCTTTGATATAGATAGATAGATCTATTTATGATTTGTGCTAATGATGTATATGGATATTAGATCTTAATTATATGAATGTGCTAGTGCTTGAATCTGTTATATATAACCTACTTCTCTATGATAAGTGCTTAGATACATCAGATCTGAATGAATGATGCGATGCTCTGTTTTATTTGCGGAGTATATAGTGGTTAAATATTGATGAAATATCGGTGCTAAGTGATATGTTAAGTATTACAATCATAGATCTATGTCCCAGCTAAGGTTGCAGACACCTGAGTCCTCTGAGCACCCCTGCCTCTACCTTGGGTGAGACTTCATCTGCTTCGTAGGTGTTGCCGAAAGGGATGGTAGTTATGGTTTTGTTGGTGCGTTGTTGTAGCGTTGAACCCTGGGTCTACTCCTGTTCCAACAAATGGTTCCATTACCGAGACTTGAAACTGTGATTGTTGGGAACTAAGGAAGAAGAAACTTTGTGCAAAGATCCATCCTAAAACTATGAAATTTTCGTACGTAGATCTGTTTCCCTAGTGCGCATCATTCTACTTGACCTGTGAACCTCTATGCCAAGAAAACAGGTTAGATCTGAAGAAAAGAGGTAAGATCTGCAAGCTCTGTGCTCTGATAAAGGTAAGAATAGTGAAAAGTTCTATATCTAAAAGATTTGTGCTCTATAGAAGTAAGATAAGTGGAAATTTTTGTTTCAAAAGTATGGATTTAGGTATGTTTTATAGATTCTATCCTAGCTTGAAAACTAGGGCACTAATATATGAAAGAAGGTTTGATATGAGTATATCTGATAAGAATAGTGAAAGATATGTTATACCTATGCATAGAAAGAATGTTTGGACTAATCAATGGATGAAGGATCCTAGAAAGAAATGTTTGCAGGTTAGCTACTATGACCCTAGCACACAATATAGAAAGAGTTGGGAATCATTTAAAAGAAAGAGAGGATTAGCCCTCTGTACAGTTGCAAAAAACCAAGACATCTTGCTAAGGAATCCCCTAGGAGAAGACCTAGTTGTATTTTTTGCAAAGCTATGGACCATGAAGTATTGGATTGCCCTAGAATGATTTCTAAGATTGAAGAAATGAACACGAGACAAGAAAACCCTAAGGTAGATCCAGAAACTACAATTATGGAAGAACCCCAGAAAGAATCAGAGAAAGTATTGCTACAGATGAAAGAAACCCTGAATGATCACCGACATGTCAATTTATCGGAGGTCTTCAAATAAAACGAATGCCTTGAAGAAATAATAGGAGACTTTGACATTGACTGTGTTCTAGATGAGGAAACACAGGTCAATATCATGACAAAAAGAACTTGGGAACTTTTAGGGAAGCCTGTTATGACTCCTTCATTGGGAGGAATAGGTCTATTTAGAGGAAAGATGATAAACCTATGTGGAAAGCTCACCCAAATATCTATGAATGCCAATGGAACTTTGACAGAGGAATATTTTGAGATTATTAAATTTATTGAGAACAACGCCCCATTTACCATGTTGCTAGGAAAACCTTGGATTGAAAGAAATCAAGCCAGAAGGCAAGAAGAAGAAGAAGTTTTAGCGCAGAAGAAGCAAGAGTTAAAATATTTCATGACTAGAAGGATCACACACTTAATTGAAGAACAAAATAATAGATCGAAGCTATTTAACACTAGAGACCCGGAGTTAAGTTGCAAGAACACTAGACAACCCACCGAAGATTGAAGTACATGTTCCAGATAAGGAAGAATTATCACCCTCGAATCTTAGGAAAGAATCTCAACAACGTGAAGTAACTATGCCAAAAGAAGATAAGAATCATAACGGTAAAAGGCATACCGAGATGAATCTCACTGGAAAGAAAGATAGAAATCTAAGTAAGAAGAGATCTAATATTTATAAGTTATAGAAGGTTCCAGAGGGAACTTCACAGAAGGAAAATTTGAAAAATTGGAGCTTCGTCGGGATAAAAAAACAATGCCACATGGCACTTCTCCAGGGTGAAGAAATATGAACGTTGGGACCAATATAACCATTCGGTCGACCCCCTGAATGGGGAGAAAGGAATTTATGGTTTTCCACTAGACCGTTGGACCATGCCATAACGGACAAAACAGAGTTAATGAAGGCTTCTCGACCGTAGCAAGCAATCTATTGCCAAGTTATCTATTTATCCCATTGCGCCATGCACCGAGAACACTTTTTCTAACCATGAATCTGAGCCCGCAGACTCATTGATTTTACATAGTGATCATTGTGCTATTTTCCTCTATCCTATTGTAGTGTCTAAGTTACTCCTCAAACCTGAAGATTTCCAATCTCGAGTGTGTATGTTGGACGAGTTCAACATTGCAGAGAAAATTGTTGAAGAAGTTCTGATCGACCTCATGAATGAAAGAGTCATGTCGATGTTTGCAGGTATACAAGCTTCATCAACGAGAATGGTGCAAGCCTCTCCATCGACTACTCGCGGAGCCGGACCGTCCCGACCATCAACAGAAAAGAAAACCAAGCATAAAGATGACCTCACAAATGAAAAACTAATTCCAACCATATTGCCCGATTAGATCCCACCTCTGGCTAGTGTGGTGAATCGTGATAGTGTACCAAGAGATATCGAATACACCATAGTCACTGCATACCTCCCGAAGGGGATACACGCAGTTCAAGCAGAGCAAGACAAGATCACAACACTAAAGTTCAATGAATTCAACCTCGTAGATCGTAAGATCTATGGTATACTTGCCCCATACAAGTACCTAACCAGAAATAAAGGGAAGAACTCAAAGATCATCCCCCAGTCATGGAAAATGAACCTCACGCAGTCCACCCTGCTGAATGTCATGAAGATCCCACACTTTGGAAGACACCAGGAAGTCAACGCCCATGTCAAGATGCTACTGTCGTGTTACCATGGCGGATATTTATGGCTAGATAGCCGCATTACAATTGATCCAACATTGATCCACATGATCAGATGACTGAGTATGCAAGGACCCGAACCATAGGAATTTTATCTAGGAAACGTCGCTGGTTGCGCACTCGCACATAAGATCAAGGATACATATGGCGACATTGAGAAGGGAAAAAGAGGCTACAAGGTAGCTTCCATCCAGAGTGGCGCAGTGTGCCTAACATCCCAAATGATAGCTGGAAAGTTAGTAAGGAAGAACTGACCTACGCAGATCACCGACTTTGTCATTGACCTCGCAGGGAAGTGCACAGAAGGCCTACAGATGAACTGGGAGAAGTACCTAGTTAACCAGTTGGAACTAGATTTACGAGAAGCACAGGATTAGAGTTATGAATTTCATTCCAGCTAGCTCCTGGTCCTCATTGCATTTGTTTCCTGGGAGATGACGAAAGGAGCGACCTTCCCAGATATCAGGCCGTCTGAACCGCTTACTGCGAAGTTCGCTACCCTGTGGTATTCAAGTGATATGAACAAATAGTGGCAATCAAATGTTGTGTTTCATACATACTACCTCTAGCTAAAGTGAGCCATCAAAGTCGAGCCTCGCATGACTCCGAACACCTTTCAAGGGTTACAACCCCTGATGAATTTCAACGCAAATCGACACTTCATCTACATTACAGTGTGAGGAGATGAACATCAAGAGAAACTCTAGTCATATTATAAGATCATAGAAGAAGACCTTGGATAAATCACTAAGGAATGGTCCGATGACCTCCTTATCCCTGCCAACCCCACAGAGATATCTGATCTTGACAGCTCAGAGGACACTCATAAAGAACAGAATCCACTTGGAACTAGCAGATAGAAGAAGACTGAGGAGGTCCAAAACTTAAGCAACACCTCAGGAAAGACTCCTTCAGTGTCACCTGATCGAGGGGGTGATGATGAAGTAGAAGCTGAACAGAAGCCCAACAAAGTAACACCACCCAAAGACGAGGTTGACCCCTTTAAGAAGAGGAAGGTTTCCTCCCTGAAACCTTCTTCTTGAAAGAAATCTAAATCCACCATGACCAAGATGCAAACTGTCCTCACCTCCGATGATTTTGACTTCATCATCGCAGCCCTGAACGACGCTTCACTGGAAATAGCCGAGAAACAAGGAGTGAATCAGGAGGAAATGTATGATAGAATTCAAATTGAACTTTGACGGGTACAACAGGCCCTTCATTCCAGCCGCAGAGTCTCCACTACACCCCTGCCATCGGGAGAACCAGAGATGGGAGATGAGCCAACCCAACTCCACTGACTAGTTGATATAGTCGAATCTCGCCTTCGATGAGCACATGAAGAAATAGAAAAATCCACCCAGGCCTTGAAGCAAGTGCAAGGAGTACTTTTAGAGTAGCGTCGAGCTACAGAACAATAAAATATTGTTGTCCAAGCAAAGTTCAATGAAGAAAAAACACAGATACAACAAGGAAAATAATAGTTTCTCGCACAACAACTCGAAGTGAAAGAAGTGGCCAGCATAACACTTCACTCTGCGAAAGTCGTATAAATAAAGGCAGAGGATCGAGTCACGCAACAAGCAGAGAATCTCGCAGAAGCTATCCAGCAGCTACAACAACATATAGTAGACTCTGAGCTCTGCGCAGTGTCCGAGAATCCACAGGATGTAAGGGTTCAAAGAGAAGCAATTGCTCGAAGCGCAGTTGAGAGAATAAAATCCCTTGCTATGGAATTTAAGTAACTTACTGATCACAGTGCCCATACCTACAAGAAACTCACTGAGAATCCGTAACCGAAGGCACTGGACTCGCAGCTCCAAGAAGCGAAGTATCAAGACGAAATGATACAAGCGCAGTTGAAGCCCCTATCAGTTGTGTAAAGATTGAAGCGATCCCAAGAGAAACGCACTGCCCAACAACAGATCCACACTATCCAGAGTAGAGTTATGGAAGTAACTCAGAGGCTCCAACCTGTACAAGATAAGGCTTACCACTTGTTCACAGAGGTCGAAGGCCGAGGAGAAGAACTAGAGAAGGTTGTCACTACAGCTGAACAATGCCTCGAGGGACCTATGAACAAGGTAGTCATCCAAGAGTTCGCTGCACAGGAGGCCATGGCACAACAACAAGTCGAAGCATCTCAAGCCAAGCTTGATTTTTTCGAAGTAGAACTAACCAGATCAGAGTAACTTGGGATGAGTCACAGGTCAGTGTTGGGGGCCTGTTAGCCCTTGACCAAGTTTTGGGAGATCCTTTGTCAATTTTGACCTATTTTGGGACTTCAACAGTCTGTCGAAGGTGGAGCACAAGACGAAGAAGAGATCGCAGGATATCGACCCCTTTTTGGGTCTTTTTGGGGATTTGGGATTATGTAACGGGTATGGGATGTCGGCCCATGGGTTTACCCATGTTTAGGCCTATTTTGTAGAGTATAAATAAATGTCTAGGTAATGTAAGAAAAGAGAAGTTACAAATGGATAAGTGTTAGATCAATGTGATTGAAGGATTTTAAGTGATTTGTGAATACTGTGTGAATCTTACAGAATTGAGTGAAAGTGATTGTAGAAGGCTTAGTGCTTTATCCTAGCTTGAAGAAGGAGGATCTGTTAGAGTGCGCACAGATCTCTTGTTTTCTGTGGAGTAGGATTTGGATGCTATGTGCCTGTAAGAAGCTTAAGAAAGATAATAAAGAAGAAGAGTTGGTGGACGTAGCCCCAGGGTGGGGGTGAACCACGTATATGTTGTGTTGCTCTGCTTTGTGCAATGTGTTGATGTGTTTATGTCTTTAATTGTTAAGTGCTTTGATATAGATAGATAGATTTGTTTATTCTTTGTGCTAATGATGTATAGGGATGTTAGATCTAACTTATATGAATGTGCTAGTGCCTGAATCTGTTAGATCTAAACTACTTCTCTATGATAAGTGCTTAGATACATTATATATGAATGAATGATGTGATGCTCTGTGAGATACCATGAAAGATACCATGTCTAAATTATAATTTTTTTTTACCCGAGAGTGAAAATGGATAAATTTATAGTTTTTATTACCAGTTTTGTTGAATGTAGTAATTTCATTCGATTAAGGAAAAATGCCCATAAATAGTATGCATAAAGTGTGAATATGCACCAATGGCATAATATTGACAATTCCTTTTACAGTTCTTATGAAAGATATTATGTTTGAGAATTTCTTTTTTAAATATCGAGTGAAGAAATTTGGTAGCTTATTAATAAATTAATAAGTAAATATTTCTTTTTAATATTAATTTTAATTAATTAATAAAAAAATATATACAAAGAACATTCATAAGCTAAGAATGTGAATTAATGACATAGGAAAAGTTTCCACCAAATATATTAATATATTAAGTTAGAATTTGTTTAACTTAAACATGAAGATAAGAGCCATGAAAAAGTATTGAAAATGCAAAGATAGTAAAAACTGTATTTTTTATATTAAAAAATATAATTTGATGAAATTTTGTTATTAAAATTTATTTTAAATTTTTTAACATATATATTAATTGAAATTGGGAAATATTGTACTAAAAAAAGATGTAACATAGCTAATAAAATTATATTGGTATCAATATAAAGTTTCAAACTAAATTGCTCACTCTCATGAAGCACATAAGAGAGTTTGCAAATGTTTATATTTATTAAGTACCAAGTTTACTTGAAAGTAAACTACTTAATAAAAACACCTAGTATTCTAATTACTTTGAGAATAATAAGGATTAGTGGAATATGTGATGGTTATTTTTCTCATCTTGACCTACATTGAAATTAAGAGAATTATGTTGTTTGATGTCCATGTGATATTTCATTTGATGTACTATCTCTTCATCCTTGTAATCTTCCTACATAGAGTTTACTAAGATCATATGCTTTGAGGCTATCCTTGTAATCTTCCTACATAGAGTTTACTGAGATCATATGCTTTGAGGCTATGGACTAAGAGTATTTACCAATGTTGACGACTAGATTCCTTATAATACCACAATCTACTTCCAAAACATTTAGTTTCTTCCTTTCTTTGACCAAGAGATTCATAGTTGTTACATTATGTGTAACACATTGATGTTCATTTTCATGAACTTTGGAGGTCACCAAAAACAAGGAGGTTTTATTGCATTGGATAGACTCTTCATGCCTTCGAAGAGTTCTTCAAAACTCCTGAATATTCTTGTACTCCATGATTTCTAAACCTAGAACAAATATAGTTGAGGGTGGCATAGTCAAATTGGAACCAAGCTAACCAAAGCTATTTCTAGCACATAGAAAAGGTTCTTTACTCCATAGGCCTAACATTATAAGAAAAACACTATACTTCTAGAAATTTTTATAACATAAATTGAAGAAACTAACACATCCAATCCCAAGTATAACCGTAAGGGCGTATCCCAAACATTTAAATACCAGTGCATATAGTGACAAAATATGATTACTAATTGCATAGAAAGAGCCAAAGGAATGGGCACTACTAAAGAACATAGGAAGAGGGAAAATACTCCTTTTGATCGAGATACAAAACCCAAAGACAATTTCTAGATATCTAATTGCATATAGAACTCTAGAAATTATCCATAGAATACATGCAAGTGTTGTGACCTATAGACTGAATTCCCAATAAACTAGCTAGAGATGAAAGGTATCTCTTACTAGGTGGGTTTAAGTCCAATTGAGGATACTCCAGAAACCACTATCAAATTCAACCCAAGTTTTCTCCACAGTCCCACCTCGCCAATGAAAAACCATAAAGAAGAATTCAGTAGACATGACAATGATTAATTATCGCTTGCAAATGAGATGGGGTCATGTCCTTGCAAATCTCCTCCCCTCACTTGAATATATATTTGAGAGATGCTAGAACATGTGTTAGTTAATAGATATGTGACATGGCTTGAGTTCATATACCTTAGATTCTTATGGAAAGTTATGGGATATAACGATTACATCACCCCCCATTTTTTTCAAGACCCCTTGATTGAGAGAGTTGGTGGCTTCATTGGGTAGAAAATCAACTTGAGAATTAAGTTATCTCATGACGCAAAGTATGGATCCCTCTTTAAACTATTAACCTCCTTATTTATTTGAGCAATGATCAATGTGAGATTATTATTTATCGGAGTTGATTTTATAACCATCAATTTGAGAATGAAACTTGAATCTCTAATGGTGATCAAATATTTTGTGTAGGATTCCTTCATAAGAAGGAGACCTTGGAGAAGAGCATATGACTAGGTTTGATTATTTGTGGATGTTCTTAGGCCCCATGAAAAAAATATTTTTGTTTTCCTCTCAAGATCCAATATGATCCTGTATTGTCCCTTTCTAATTGACCGTGATGGAAGAGGACTCAATAGACTATATGAATCATGTAGGCTATATTCAACAAGGAAAAAGGGAGTCAAGGAGGTTTATTTGGTGTCACTAGGTTAAAAGAATGACAAGTCCTAAAAGTGACATTAAATAAAATAAATAATTATATTTAAATGGAATTGGAAGGAAAATGAAGTGAAGATTTGATTTGGTCAAAATGGGGAAAGATATAGAAGGTCCAAGAAGAGCATAAATAGAAGAGTAACCTTTCCCGTTAGTATTATGATTTGATATCTTATTGGAGTGCTTTTGTAGCTAGCATTTTCATTGGGGTTTTGGGAAAACCCCTTCCATTGTAGGTTTAGTTTCAGTGGTACAATATTCACCCTATCTAGAAAAAGAGGAGAATTCATTCGAAGTACTCATTGGGGTTAATTGTGGTGTTTAGTTTCATCCTGGAGAGAGTTGGGAGGCATATCAACTTACGCAGGGTGTTGCGGTAAGTTTTAGGACGAGGTCGAGCGTTATATCTACAGGTTATAGGAGGGGTTTTTCACATATATGGGAGGAGACACCCCCGTGGGTTGAGCAAGGGTTGGCACGCGAGGCCCCACTAGACACCTAACAGTCGTTCCACGAGGACCTTTGTGAATCGAGGTTACAATAGTTTGTCGGGTCGAGTTTGCAAGGGGCTAACGATAGGATTGGAAGGCCGCTTGTAGAGCATATATTACTGGAATAGAACACTGGAACATAGGGCTTGGAGAGTCTTGGGACAACGGATTGGCATCATTCCAGGTTTTCTTGAATTATTTTTGTAGTAGATTGTGTAGTTGCCTAGCAACCATTAGATTTTTGTGCTTATGAGTATTATGTAGTTGTTATTACAACAATTAGATACCATTGTATTGGTTTTGAGAGTTTTCATCAATATTAAGATACCATGTTATCTTCTCTATTTTCTATGTAATGGATGTATGCTATATGATTGACAATATTCCTAATTGAACAAACTATTTGTAAGAAGTTAACAACACATTCACGGAAGGAATTACACATCTCCCTCATACTAAGCAGTCGTGCGAGTCATTGACATTAATATTGAAATATTACATTCATACAACACATGTTCTTAACCATTAGGTCCACTCAAGTTGTAGATATATAACAATTAAAAGTAAAAAAAAATCTTATGTTTGAATGGTGCTTTGCTCAAGGAGATGTGCAATTCTTTTCCTACTCAAAGATACAATTTTTTGGAGTACTAAACTTGAGAAAAAGTTTGCATCTTGAAAAATTTGATACCTCTAGACCCATGATAGATCTCAAGTTAAGATGAATCTAAGTTGATTATATTACAATAAATACCAATGATCTTTTAAACAATTGAATATACAATTGATATTTATTCTTAAAAAGATAACACATCTTGTAAAAAAATACTATTTTTAGTCAAATATATTTTTTTCCAACCAAAAAGACAGAAAAATAAATAAATTAGAATCTATACCAGAATTGGTAGAGATGTTATTCACATCACAATCCTTAAAACCGAATCATAATTTCACCATGTATTACAATCCTGAGCATGATAATCCGCGACTCTTCTCTTGTTTTGTTTTATCGTTTCTGTAATGATGCATTAGTGTGGGAATGCATCCACTCTTGTCGTTTTTCTAGTTTACCATTTGTCTATTGATAATGCATTCATTGAATATGGACGTTGCAGTTAGGGTTGCTGAATATAAGTACCTCAAATTGTAACTCCAAGCAAAAAGCCGAATTCCATTAGCAACCAAAAAGTCCATGCAGGTTAAGAGAATAATTCCATTAGCAACCAAAAACTCTCGGCGGGCAAGAATGTATTCATTTTCGTCTTTGCTCACTTATACGAACCAAAAAAATCCACTTGAATTGGCAGGGAGATTTTGAATTTCGGTTTCACTCAGAGTGAGTTTAAAAGTATGAAGGGATGAGAGTGGAAACAAAATAACACACACAAATTGTGATAAATTGTGGAGCAAAGAGAAATGCAGAGAGAAAGAATAGAACAGTATATTGAAATGTATGAAGAAGTACAGAACTCAGAAGGTAGAGAGCTTGGTTACAATGTAAGATGGTTGAGCTATATATGCTCAAGCAAGACAAGAATAGAAAGTACAACTGTCCAGTACAGCTGGTAGTGTAAAGTCAGACTGTTGAGGGTACAATATATTTAACACTCCCTCTTAGACTCAACAGTTACAATCATTAGCACTGACTATGCCTAAGTGTTGTCTCTGAAAATAAAAAACTGACTTTCCTAGTGGCTTGGTGAAGATATCAGCAAGCTGATCTCGAGAACCACAAAATTGTAGTGCAATGTCACCATTATTGACTAGCTC
>ML795572.1:52069-63688 GCA_009831015.1 Picea engelmannii | reverse complement strand
AGCCTTGCCTATGCTTTTATATAGATTGCATTGCTTCAGCTGCACTGAGTAAATTATTTTTTCTCAAGTTTTCTCTGCTATTTGACCTGGTTTACTTCAATAGATTGCCAGCCTTCATCTGCACTGAGTAATTTAATTTCTATCTGGCCTGGTTTGCCGTAATGGCTGTTATCTCTGGTCGAGTTCTGCAGTGCAGGAACTTCTCTGAGAAAACGTCCCTCTGCCGCGGTCAGAATTTTCTTTCCCACAGAGTTGGAGGCGGCTCTTCACTCAGGATTTCAGGATGGGAATGCAGCTCCTCCAATAATAATAATGGATCACTTCATTCAGACAACCAGAATGTTATTTTGCCTTCACATATTGAGGAGAGAAGAGCCATGAATTTGTGGCTTCCTCTCTTTGGTTGGTCCCAGGCTGATCAGGAGCGATGGGCAGACGATGACATAAACGAGTCGAAAACAAAAGGCAAAGCCATGGATAAGAGTTCAGATGATGAAGAAAAAGAAATGGAGGAAGTTCCAGCCAAGCGTTCCAAGTTTGTAAGGGGACGTTTGACTCCAGAGAAGGCAAAACTACTGAGGAAAAATCTTAGGGACACTTTTACGTTTCGTGGCGAGATGTATCATTATGCCATTGCTTCTCGTCTTGCCTCACCAGATAATGAAGGTCACTAGTGTTAAATTCTATCTAGGGTTAAGCGGGGGGATTGTATACCATCCGTTATACGTTCTCCAAAGGCAGCCGTATACATCAAGATAGGAATGGAATATTTTTTTATTGAAATTTACATCAGACTTTTAGGTTTTAGGATTTATAAGATTAATGAATTTTTTTTTAAATACAAGTTGCATAGCAACAATGTCCCTGTACTTAGAAGTAGACATATTTTAAGCTGAGACGCAGGGAGATAGCAAGGCTGGCAATGTCCCCATCGGAAAAGGAAATTGCAGTGTTAGGAAAGCACATGTAACTTCTATTTAAAAAAAAGACATCATTCTTTTGCTGTAAAAGAAAATCACTTTTGCTTTTTGCTGTTAAAGAAAATCATTTTTTGCTGTTAAAAAGAAAATCACTTTTGCTGATAGAAATATTGAAATATGTAATTGCAGAGTTTTCATTGAAATATGTAATTGCAGAGTTTTCACTCAAAAAAACAATTTCATTGTTATTCTTAACCTTTAGATAAAAACTGATGATCCTGGAAAATATATTTATTTCTTGATAGTTTATGTAGAAAATAAACTATACAAAAAAGTAAATGTTATCTTCAGTATGATACCTTCAAGTTGATTACAAAAAAGAAAATCCTTGTTTTATAAAAAAGGAAAAATACATCTATTACAGATGATCTTTGCTTTCTCTAACTTTAAAAAAGAAGATAGTTGTCTTCATTAACAATGTCTCTTTTAACAGTTTCTTCAATATAAAATATTCCCATAGGACAGTGATTTTATAAAATCTTCCCATATGATAGTCTAGTGCCTTCTTTTATAAAATCTTCCCATAGTCTAGTGCCTTCTAGGATTTAGAGGTAAAATAAAATCTCTTTCCATATATATTGAGAAGTTTCACAATGTACAAAAATATGTGAAGTTGTCTCTTCATATTAAACATAGATTACATAAAGATGGACCAATGCCTCCCCTTTTTCTATAATTTACTCCTGTTAGAATACAATCCTTTAAACAAAGCCACATGAAGCATATAATTTTAAGTGGTATTTTCACTTTCCAAATAGATTTATACCACCCTTTCTGTAATGTTTGAGAAGGATAAGGGCTGGTATGCTAAATTGGTTGTTACAGTGCCCACAACCTTGTTCCAAGACCAAACTATCTTATCCTTTGTATTGTTGAGAGAAATACCACTTCTTTTCAGCAATGTAAGGAAATTGATCTATTCTGTAGCCAAATCCCCTGTCAAACCGAGGTGGATAGCCTCAAGCCAACTCTGATTATTACCAGCATCATTTGTTATGGCCACCTATGCTAAAGAGTAGATATGTTGATTGTTGAGATGTTGTATTAATGAGCCCGAGAGTTTAAAGGAAGCATTATCTCCTATAAACGGATCACACCCAAGAATGGCTTGTTTGCCACACCCAATCTGCCATGCCAACCAACGTTTTATAATATGCAATGAGGCCATAAAAAATTTCTAGATGTTTGATGCTACTAGATCGGATTTGAGCAGCCAAGAAGTCAAGTCTATTCCTTTTAGATTTTTTTTAAGTAACTCACTCCACAGTCCTTTACCAAAGAGACCTCTTCAACAAGATTTTGCTGCTAGTGATTGAGAAAACCAGAAAATATTTCGAATACCCCATCCTCTAGATTCCTTTGGTCTTGCAATGTTTTTCCACTTTGAAAGGTGAAAGCCTGTAGTTTTTGTAGCACCTCTCCATATAAAATTTGCAATAATCTGTTGAATCCTATGTATAATAGTAGAAGGGATCTTGGCTAAGCTAAGCCAGTATACAGGGAGACTCTGAAGAACACATTTAGCTAAAACCGGTCTGCCTCCTAAAGAAATCCAGCAGAACGCCCAATTATTGATTCTCTTCTCCACTTTATTGATCAACCAATTCCAATCCACCACTTTATAGTTGTTGGTTTTTAGATAAAAACCCAAATATTTCATACCTTTATCAATGCAAATAAAAGGTATATTGTAGGCTACTTGAATCCTTTGTTCCAAAATAGGGTCAATATTTTGTGCAAGAAAGCAAGATTTTTTACAGTTAACATCCACGCCGAAGGCAAGACAAAAGCTTGATAAAATTGATTTAAACTCTAACCAATATTCAATATAGCCAATTCCTAATATTATAACATCATCAACAAAAAATAGGTGTGGAATTATTGTTTCTGTAGCGACTTTGAATCCATGAAAATTCCCTTCTTTTATAGCTTTTTTCAAACATCTACTTAAGCATTCTACCACCAATAGAAATAAAAGGGGGGAAAGTGGGCACCCTTTACAAAGCCCTCTATAACTCTTAAAGAATTATGTAGGTGATCGATTAATTAAGACTGTCATGTTAACGGAGTTAACACAAGCCATGATCCATTGAGACACCTCCCAGTTTAGCCAGATCTGGACATACGCAGAAATTGTCAGCTTACTTTATCATAAGCTTTTTTAAGGTCCAGTTTTAGAATAATTGAACTCATCTTCTTAGTTTTTGCAGTGTGCAGACATTCTTCTGTAATCCCCACAACATCAAAGATTAATCGGTCTTTAAGGAAACCAAATTGTTCACAAGAGATACAAGAAGCCAATTTTTCTTTCATCCTTGATGCAATAATTTTGAAAATTACTTTATAAACAAAATTGCATAGAGCAATAGGCCTGAAGTCATGAAAATAAGTTGTCTTACTTACTTTGGGGATAAGAGCAAAGAAAGTGGCATTAAGTGCTCCAGGTATAAAACCTTTTCATCTGGATTCTTCAATTGCCTTATGTAGATCCTCCCCCATTAAATTAAAAAAAGTATGAAAAAGTTCCTGGGTCCACCCATTTGGGCCTGGGCTTTTATCCTTTGGCATTTTGTTGATAGTTTCCTTTACTTATTCTAAGGTGACAAATTTTCCAAGTTCATCACTTTTTAAGTCATTGAAAAACTTAGGCATATTCTGGAGCACTTTAACCTGAATGACAGTGTCTTCTGTCACTATCTCACTATATTGATCTTTAAAATGATTATAAGCAATCTCTTTTATGTCATTGTCAACTGTTTTGTGGCTTCCAGATTCATCAACAGTTTCCCAAATATTGTTCTATGATCTTCTATGGTTGGCATAGTTATGGGAAAATTTTGTATTTTTATCTCCCTTATCTAACCAAATTGCCCAACTTCTAAGCCTCCAAGTGGCTTGTTCATAGTCTAGAATCTGATATTTTTTTGTGTTTAAGTGTCCTTAATAAATCCAAATCTTCTTGAGCAAACACTTGTGATGGACATTTCTCAAAGAGCTCTATAATTCTATCTTCAATATGTAGGAGTTTTGTGTGCATTTGTGATTTTTTGTTCCTTTGCCATAAAATCACAACATCCTTAAGATTCCTCAATTTTTTTCACAGTAGAAGAATTGAAGAAGAATCGGACCAAGAATCCATTGAAATCCAATTTTCCCTTATAAGGGAAGAAAAACCACGATCAAAAATCCAAGAATTGTAGAACTTAAAGGGAGGGGCCCTGGAATGGGAAGACAACTTCAACTGTAAGAAGATCAACTTATCATCCGAGATGGAAGAGTTAATAACCCAAGATCTAAGTCTTTTATGACTTCTTATGAGGGATTCATTTAGCAAGAAGTGGTTCAATCTTTTCAAGATGCCTATTGTACCATCTCTACCATTTCTCCAGGTACGTGTTATTCTTATCGGCTGGATATCCACTAGACTAGAGGAAAGGACCATCCTAGAAAAGAAATCATCAAGGGGATCACCTCTGGCCTGTTCCTCCCATATCTCCCGATCAGTGAGAGTGAAGTTAAGGTCACCTCCCACTATCAATCCTTCTTCACAAAGTAATACAAAATCAATTATAGGTTGCCAGGACAATTCTTTGTCTTTATAGTGTGCATAGAAATTGAGTAGTTTATATCTTCTCACTGACTGTTTAAATTTTTCTTCCAAATAAATACCTGTAGATGTACCATAAGCACAAAACCCAACATAAGCTAGGTTACAACCACTCAAAATTCCACCCGAACGACCATTAGTATTCAAGGCAACTATGTCCCACTTCGGTAGGCACTAAAGGAAGAATATTTTTTATTTCTCAGCATCCACTAGCATTTCTTGTAAAAGAAAAACATCGGGATTCACCTGGTTCAACATCAATTTGAGGGAAGTTGCTTTGGTGGGTCCCTCAAACCCACGAAGATTGAAAGAAAAAAAAATCATAAGGGAAAATCAGAGGACGACTGACTTGATCTAAGGGTCGGGAGGGAAATAGTATCAGGATAAGTGTTTAAGGAAACAGGGAGGTCGGGAACTAACATGACAACTTGAAACAAACACCATAGGGGATATCGTTCCAAACTAAGCTAAACCACCTTCAGTGGCCCCGAAGGGTTTCTTTGGGAGACAAGGTTTAGGATTTTTCCTAAGGGTCACGTTGGAGCGATCCGAGGAGAAAGGAGGTAAGGATGTACAATTAGTAATGGGAAGAAGAGTGGGGGACAATAGTTCTGTAAGTTTTGATGAAATATTAAGAGTATCATCTAAAACATAGACAATAGTATCAAAAGTGTGAACCACACCAACATCAACACGGGGGAGTACTATAGAATCAGTAGGGATAGTGCTCGAATCAACACCTAAACATCCCTGAACTTGTGTGTTTTTCTGTCTCCAAACAATTGGTAGGAGGATTTTCATTTGTATCATTAACAGGGGGAAAGATAGGAAGTGTTTTTCCGGGGAAGTAAGGCTGGTGATTAACACCAGAAACATTTGTTGAAATGTGGTTATGCGGAGTACCCAAGTCTTCAAAATTTTTCATTAAAAGGTTCTTGAAATCACCAAAACTTTGTAAGACCCAACTCTCATTCTCTTTTAAATAAAGAATCTCTTCAGGGGAAAGAAATGCAAAGAAGGAAGGAAATAAGTAGTTCATCTTACCTAAAAAGGAGCCTTTGTTGAAAGGGACAGGACATAAAAATTCATCTTGAGCATGTGTCATCTCAGGAAGTATTGTATCACAACTCAGCTCCTTGGAACTAGGATAGTGTTTCTTAAGGTGTCTTGTTTTCCAACAAGAATGGCATCGGAAAGGTTCCCTCAAAAAATCAACTAACTAGCGAAACCGAGAGTCTCCAATGGAAATGTCGATAAAATTAGGTAAAACTTTGGTGAGATCCATATCAACTAACACCCACATGAGCCTTTTGTTGTTCCAATGGAGAGACTTCCAATCCAAAAAAACAAAACTACAAACCGAGTTTGCAACAACTTCAAAGATCCTAATAGACCAGAATTCGATGGGGAAGTTGGGAAGAATCATCCAGAAGCTTTTTTTTCATAAAAAAATATGTAATAGGATTAAACCCACGCACCCATATTTTCAACATTAAAATACCTCTGCCTAAAATCCAAGGAAAGCCCAAGATTTTCAGGAGATCGCTCTCGGCAAGGAAATGAAAAACCACCTAGTGGCTTGAAATCAAACTAAATCTAGGACTATAACCAACGATAGGCTTCCAGCATTCTCAAATCCACTCAAACAACTGTGATTTATTCAGCTTGGTGCAGAAACATTTACCCACAAGATCTTTCTCTAAAAGACTGTAAACCCTTTCAATCACTATATATTTACCTAAGGCAAAGCTCGACTTAGTTTCATGTACTTTCCAGTTCTTTTGTCTACGGTTAAGTCATGCTTTAGCACCAGCAGATCTATTATGGACGACACTACCAACATGTCGTGGAGATCTATGCAAAGGTAAATTCGTTTGAAGATCTGCAAGCCTGCTCTTAGGGGAAGAACACAGGATAGGTAGAAAATGAGAAACACCAGAGCCAAGAGGATAGATGGGCATGGAATATATTCTTTGCAGCCTACCCAAGGGAGATCTCTCGTGTGACATCCCAAAGGGCACGTGTTCTTCATGTGATTGGGACTAGGTGGAGAGCGGATCGCATCCCCAAAGGGACCTGTGGAACAAGTGGAGAGAGGATCACAGCCTCATAGGGAACCTGTCGTAGGAGCTTAGAAAGTAAAGCAGAATGTACGTAGCTTCTTGCGATCCAACTGATCTGGGATGTAAGCATTCGTACATTAACTTGTACGTTTCGTCAGCCAAATAGAGTTCTTCTTTGGCCCAAAGTTCGTCCTCTTCAGCCCAAGAAAGGTCAATTGGGGCCGCCATCTAAACACCTAAAGAGATAAAACTCCATGTTTGCAGTCATAGGCTAGGGGCTAACACCTCACACAAAGGGAAAAGTAGACATGACACCTGTGCATACTTAGGAAAAACGACATAAACAAGAGTCCCAACTATGCTACGTGGTCGGGATCCTATAGTCTACAGGGGGGACCCAATGCGTAGTGCCAGACATCTGTGCAGACCCTAGCGCCTACAGAATCCCTATTGCCTATGGAACTTTTTCTCTATTTTTCAGTCAATTTTGTTTTTTAATATACAACACCACAATTTACCTATAAGAAAAAAGAGAAAAAGAAGAAAAAAATCGATATTAGAGAACTAAGAGTTTTGAACTGCACTCTGTAATTCTAGTTCTATGAATGCATTTTATAATAGAATATAACAATTAGTTTATTTATTTATTGTAATGTGGTCAATTATTGGTAAGTCAACATAGGGTAACCATAGGATCTTAAAAAAATTGCAATCTAATTGGTACTTTGTAGTAGTTTGTTTATAATTGACTAATTCTTTACTTAAATGCAACAAATCCAACAACAACATTAAGTAGAAACAAATTTAATAGGAGATATTGTATTAATATAAGTGAAAAAGCAATAGTTGTTTGGTATTATTAATTAACTAACCATATAATGCATTTTATTTCCATAATGCAAAATATCAACATGGTTTCTAAAATACTATAAGAATTAATTCTTTGTTTGAGTGAAATAGATACAATAGTAGTTTTATAGGTGGTAGAAACAAAAAAGAAGAAGAAGATATTGTATTATAATAAACAAAAGAATAATAGTTATTTATAACTATTAATTAACTAATTACATAATATATTTTATTTTCTTAATCTTATAAGTAAAAGAGAAACATGACTTTCTAAATACTATAGAAATTTTTTCATAAGTATTGTTTATTTTAATAATTTTGAAGTAAAAAAAATGATATTATGAGGTCTTAGCTAATTTTGCAAATAAATTAAAAGATGGAAGTTTTTGGAAATAGTAAAAATTTCCAGCTTAAGTTTCAATCTCGAAATTAGACAATGTTGTACACCATTAGGAGCTAATACTAGAATTGACTAAAAGAATGAAAAATTGTGATGACAAATAAATGTCAATAAAACTAATACATTTCAATCTCGAAATTAGACAATGTTGTACACCACTAGGAGATACTACTAGAGTTGACTAAAATAATGAAAAATTGTGATGACAAATAAATGTCAATAAAACTAATACATTGCATAGGTGGTGATTGAGTGAAATACATGAATTTTAGATCATTGTCCATATACAAGAAATCATAATAATATGGTGTGAACATTGGACTAAAATGCATAATAAAATACATATTATGAGTCATGGCCTAAAAGGCATTGGAAAATACAAGAAACATATTATGAGTCATGGCCTAAAAGGCATTGGAAAATACAAGAAACAATTTTTGGAAAAAGAGGCTATGCGAAGGTATGCTTATAAAAACATTATATCATTTAATTTAACACCACACTAGCATACTTTGCTTTGTTATAGGTGGTATGCGAATCTCAAAAAAAATAATCCAATATCATATTGAATTATTGAATTATATGAAGTGGTAATAAATAAGTTGGGTAGAATGCAAACACTATAACAAACACTATAACAATATGGGTTGATAAAAATTCTAAAATAATTAATGTACATGTAGATAATGACAAATATTCTCTTATGACAATAATATACCTACAAAACTAGAAATTAAATCCAATATCATATTGAATTATATGAGGTGACAATAAATGGGTTGGGTAGATTGCAAACACTATAGTAATATGGGTTGATAAAATATCTAAAATAATTAATGTACATGTGGATAATGATAAATATTCTCTTATGGAAAAAATATACCTATAAAACTAGAAATTTAGTGCAATGCTCAAAAATATAAAAAAAAAAATTCAAAATTATAATTTATAAGAGTTTTGCGAATAAACATAGAAGCTTAAAAGAATGTTTCTATAAAAGTTGGAAACTTTTTCTAAGTAGAAAAAGCTCAAAAGTTTACAATAATTGTAACGTATCAAATATTCCAGTGTTTCTATGTACTAGTCATAATAAACAATTTTTTCTAGTTTTTCTATATTGTTTCCTATTTATCAATGAAAGTATGTATAAATAAATTTTTTTCTCTTGTTAATAAGTATTTTTAGCTTTACATGAAAAAAAGAAAAGAATAAAAAGTTAGTTTCAACAAGTTATTTTTATGGAATTAAAGAAAAAAAAAAGCAACAAAGCTAGAAGCTAAAAAGCATAAATGCAAGTTGTATGTTTTCCTATTCCACATTTTATAACTTCTATTTTTGAATAATAAAATTGTTAGCATTTTGATCTTAATGACAATAGATGGATTTTTTTTCTCATGTACATTGATGGGAGTTTGCAATTCATTAAGACATTGATGATGAGTATATTGAATACCATAGAAGTAGAACTTGATGGTGGAGCAAATGAGAGGGCACTCAAAGGCCATTGAAGGGAATCACTCTGAAAAATTCAATCTTAAGTTCGCTGGTGGCATTCGAAAGTAACATAAAAGAAATAAAAACTAAAAAAAGAAAGATAGGTGAAGCATACGAGGAAGAATAAGCTAAATTTCTAAATTTGTGGGAAGGATGTTGGCACTCACATGAAGTTGATGAAAAGAAGACTGGAAAGGGGATGTGATAGAATGTATGTATGCAGGAACATGTGCACGTTCTTAGAAACATGCATGTGTTATTAATTCTATATCCTTGATTCTAACTGAACTGCCACACACACTTTCCAATTCATATTTTTTTAGGAATGTGTGTAAATTCCTAAGGAGTGAAAATACTCAGTAATGCATTTGTGTTCCTAAGAAACACATGCTCATGAACATGAGCGCATTCCTAAGAAATGTACATGATCAGAAATGCATGTGCATTCCTAAGTATAAGTGTGCATGTGCTTTAGAATGCGTGTTTGTTCTTGTTCTTAGATCCTGCAATCCTTCATCTATCTTCATGTCAAAGGAAATGTCTCAGTTCATTCATACACACATATACTCTGAAAAAATGACTCTGTAGGAGAACTTGGAGATAGGGTATGCCCCATCGAGGGTATACTAGTAGAGGGTTGGTATCGATCTTAAAACAAAGAGGGGGACAAAGCGAGGGAGGGAGATAGGGGAAAATTAAGAGAGAGAGAGGATGTACATTTTAAACCATTACAGTATAGCAATCCACACATAGATTCTTTATAAAATAGAAATAAAACAAAAGAATTTACACAAAGTACTCACAAATTTACTTAGTAAACCCTTAACTAAGAAAACCAACAAATGTTTAGAGCCACACCTCCAATTGGCATTGTATTAACTTCACCATTAAAATGCAATATATAAGGTCTTGTGGAATCTAAAAACCTAATCCGTTGACCCAGATTATATTCCTTGACCGGAACTACATTACAATGGGATGAAAAAACATAAAAAAAGCCAAAAATGGACCAAAAAAGAACCCAATTTTTTTTCTTTGTGTCTACGCCCCTAAACCCCCAAATAGGGGTGTTGGGAAACCCACCCATTCTCTTATTTCAATGTACAATGTATGGGATAATCATGCAAATAATATAACACATAACCAACAAAGGAGAGAGAGAGAGAGAGAGAAGGGGGGGAGAGGGGGGAGAGCGCAGAGAGATAAGGGGATAAAAGAGACAAAAAGGGTTGGAGGGAAAGGGGGAGAGAGAGGGAAGGTAGGATAGAGAGAGATTGACAAAGTGTGTATGACAGAGAGAGAGAGAAATAAAGAGAGAGTGAGAGTGAGATATGGGGATATGGAATGGTAGGAGGGAGAGGTTGATGCAAGAGAGAGAGGAATGAGGGAGGGAGGGAGAGAGAGAGAAAGAGAGGGAGGATTGAGATGGAGGAAGGTGGATAGATAGGGGGGAGGTAGGGAGGTAGGGAGAAGGAGGAAGAGGGGAAGAGAAAGAGAGGTAAAGAGGTAGAGGGAGAGAGAGAGAGAGATGCCATTGTTTGTAGCATCAGACAGGTGCTTCCACACAGGTCTAAGTGTATATATGTGTGGAAGTCATTCAAAGCCTTCAACCTTAGAAATTTATTTTAGGGTGGGTGCAAGCTAATGGTGGTCTCTCATTTTGCATTAATGACAATGCAAACCTAGAAAAACAAAAATGTGTTAACTTGGAGGGATTATTCAAGGTACTTTTGCAATGAATTTGAATATGGTGTAAGAATATTAAACGTAGGAAATTGAATTATATTTCCGAATATACAACTTTCACTTATATAAATTGTGAATAAATAGGTCAATTTTATATTTTCTAACAGTGGTATCTTATTTTTCCAACAAAATATAAGGTATATATTTTTGTTTGTGCAGGTGTTGAGTATCTTAACGATGAAATTTTGTTCCAAAAAATTGTATACTTGTAGAGAACCCATTTTTCTTGTGTCATGTATTTTTTGGAAATTTTTAATATTAATTTATATATTTTTTTAAATTATCAAAGTCAACATATGCTTGAAATTACAACGTATTTTGTTCATGCAGGTTAAGAGGGTCTTAACATGATCATTTTGTTTATATCATAGGTATCGATCTCCTCTAGTTTCTCATGTAACTCATTTGAAAAATGATTAAGACGAGAAAAAAGTTATAGAAGAAATAATAGAGGTATGTATTCTAGGATTTTGATATATG
>ML795572.1:26326-49676 GCA_009831015.1 Picea engelmannii | reverse complement strand
CTCTTTCTTTCTCTTCCACCCCTCTCACACTCACACATTCTCTCTACCCCCATCCTCCCTCTATCTCTCCCCTTTACTTAGACTATCTCTCATCTCTTTCTCTCCTACATATACCACCTCTTTCTCTCTCTCCCTATTGTTAGTCTCATTCTCACTATATCCTCCTCCCTCTCTCTCCTTTACTCTCCCTCCATTTCTCTATTTATATCTCTCTACCCCCAATTCCCTTTGTCTCCCCCCTTCCTCTCACACTCAGTCTCACTCTCTATATACCCCCTTCTCCCTCCCTTTATCTCTCTCCCCCTCCTCCCTCCCTCCCTCTCTCTCTCTACCATCACCTAGCCCCCCTAGCTCCATCTAATCCTACATATAACCTATACTCTACCCTTAACCTCGTCCACACCCAAGTCATAAGTGAAATATGCCTATAAATATTGTTTTATAATGATATTTAATGGATGTGACTATTCACCTATAGTTTAATAATGATTTCACATCGTTTAATAATGATTATGGTATAATGATTCTGCTTTTTTATTTTAATATAAGCATAATGTTTTAGTGAATTTGATATTCTTTATTCACAATCAATGTTTGAATCCCTCTCTATAACCCCCCTCTTCGACTCTCTCCCTCTCTCCCTCCCTCTCTCTCTCTCTCTTCATCCATCTATTTATCTCCCTCCTCCCTCCCTCTCTTTCCCTCCCCTTCCCCCTCTCCCTCTTCCTCTCCAAGTCTCCTCCTCTCTCTCTATGTATCTCTCCCCCTTCTTCTTCCCCTTTGTCCCTCCCTCCCACTATCTCTACTCTCTTTCCATCCTACATATACCACATATTTCTCTCTCTCCATGTTTTTATTTTCACTCTCACTCTCTCTCCCACCTCTCTCTCTCCACCGCCCATGTTAATCTTCCTCTCCTACCCTGTCACACTCTCAAACAATCCATATCTATCCCCTTCTCTCTTTACTTCTTACATCTAACCCTCACTCTCTTTCTCCCTGCATACCCCTCCCCCTCTCTCCCCCACTCTCCCCACCTTGCTCTATTTTCATCTATATAATCCCCCTTCCCTCTCCCTCCCCTCTTCCCTCTCACTCTCTCACTCTCTACCCCCACTCTTTGTTTCCTCATCTCGAAGTCTCTTTTTCTTCTTCTCTCTCCCTCTCACACTCTCTTTCTTCTTGTCTATGCATCCCCCCTCCATACATTCCAAGTAAAGAAATGGCCTTGACCTAGACATGTCAAGACCTATACCCAAACCTAGAAATAACAACACCTAGACATGGAAAGACCTAGAGCATGACCTAGACCTATATGATGACTTGTGGTCCTAAGGTCTACACCTTCCTGCTAAGGGAAGAGCTAGGCCACCTCAGTTATTAAGATAATTGGTTTGTTTGAATGATGGTCAACTGATAGATGACGTTCAAGGGAAGGGGTCTAGTTGGATAGTTCAACAACATTCACCACAATATTTCCCTTATCCGGTGGCATCCATTCTAGTGTAACAAATAAAAGATGTAAAAATAAAGTAAGGAAATACTAACAAGCATACAATTTGTTACTTGTAGCTGGAAATTTAAGATCTAACACATTGCATTAAACCTGAAACAAGATTTGGAATACACTTCTCAATAGGTTGTAAACACGTTATCTAAAAAAGAAAGGATATTTTCTTTGCAAGACATTCAATATGCATCCAAATAAGAAGAAAAGACAAGTAAGATTGAGAAAAAGATAGTTTGTTCACCAAAAATTATATTCATTGAGTGGAAAAATTTGTAGGTCTTTACACTTCATGAGCCAAATCTATATCTTGATAGCTTGATGCCTAAAAACAAAAATTTGAACCTCTTTACATTCATAGATTCATCTATTTATCCATCAAGAGAGGATTCAAATGCCTATCTCATATCTAAGTTCTAGAGTTCCACTCTTCATTACATTCAGACATGTATATATAACTTCACTATTCAGTCCTAATTACAATTTGTGAACACTTCTTTAAGCTAAGTGAAGTTGAGTTCAAGTACTAGTTCATAGGGATAACTCTCCATCACTTCGAACTTAATCAAAACATTGTTCTTATCAAAAGAAGAAATTTATTACAACTGGCAGTAATATCTCTAACTAAACCAAAAATATTATATCACTGTAACTTGAGCTATTATTGATAACTAAAGTGAAAGAGTTGCATAATAAGAGTCTTTATAAGCTGTAACTTGTTGTTCACTTTTCATTGATGCCCATGCATGTGAATAACTTGAGACAAACCTTGAATACAGGTAGACTAAGCTTACAGAAGCTTCGAATTCTCTTGTTTTTTGACAACAATAGACATCAAATAATCTCCTTCAGGAACATGCAGTTTTTTTGGTGTTTCTTTTGCAATTTTTGATATTTTTTATGTATCTTTGTATGTTGCATCTCAGAACCTGGTTTTGTTGGTGCATATCTTGAATCTACTACATCATGCTATCATTCTATTGTTTGAGGGATTTCAAATACTGATTATGGTCATTCATGTCCCTTTCATTTTCAATTTTAGGCTTGATATCTTCCTTTACTCTGCTCCCATTTTGAGTTCAAGGTCTTCCTTAGCAAACCTATTGAGATCAATGGAGAGCTTGGCCTTCTTTGGTCTCATCTCACACCTTGGTTTCTTCTCAAGTTTGTCATCAATGATGCCTTTCATAGGTTCATGCGCCATCAAAATTTTCCCATGTGCCTCTCATTTGGCCTCCTCTAAAAATTTCTCTAGGACATATTTTGTTCCTGGACTTATCTCTTCAAAATCCTACTCAGGGTTTGGATCAGTGTCGACTGAATATTTCTCTGGTTCTGGATCAATAGTGTACTCTATTTCCAAAACAATAGGTTTTTCACCTAAGGTCTCTCCCTTGCTGCATTTCTACCTAATATTTCCCTCTGGCATCTTCTTCAAGGTGTGGATGGCCATTTCCTCCATGTGGGTGAATTCATACTTCTAATCCTGAATGTTAAATCCATAGGTCCTTTTCCTTTAACCTAATTTGAATTTTGTAAAAGGTGCTCCCTTCAATCCAACATTTATGAAACTCCGGTCATGAAACCACAAGCTTAACCAGTTAAATACTTACTTTAGTGCTTCCACTTGTCTCCCATATAAAAACAATATTGGAACCACATCCTATGGGATTTGAGACTTCACGAGTTTCTCCCTATTTTACTTCATGTATCTTCTCCAGAGTAATATCTCCCAGAGTAAATTAAGATCTTACAGCTTTTGGGTCATGAATTAAATACCCTTCATCGATAAAAACTTCTAATAAATGGTTAGATATATTCACTCCACAACTCTTTCCCTATCCATATCAATGGATGTGAATTGATTAACCAATGAGTGGACGACTGTCCTTCACTTTGGGGCTACGAGATATCGAAGCTTACTCTATCCTTCCACTATATGGAAATTATATGGTTGAGGGAATTTTTGAGCTCATCCTTTTATCCAACAACTCTCATTTACTCTGGTGTTTCAGAGCTCCAGAAATTTCACTTACCCTATCCTTCCATTTTATGGTTGATCGGACGACAAAAATTCTCCGGCCGGATCCGACGACTAGCGTGAATTCACAGCTTTGTGACTTTGACCTTTAGGAATTATACCAAGTTTTGAATATTTAATGTCCATAGTGGTTAATGCCAGATTTGAAGACTACAACGTGGCTCTGATCTGACAGTCGTGAGTACTCCCGAAGTGGAAAGGGACGATGAATATTTAAACCATTTTTTTTAAGGAATTTCTACATTGTTATCTTTATCATGTGCAACCCCTCCTTTGATATTCCTCCTGAAATTGAAATCATTCTCCTGTCATGTATCTTTGAATTGTAGACAAGATTCCCCTCCATTCTTCTTTCATCCAAAGGATTGGGATTCCTTGGCTCCAATGAGGGTTTTGATTTTCTACCACTAGAAACTGATTGCACACCTCAGCTGATAGTTTCTCTTTTTTAAAACCACCTCTCGCCACTGATAGGGGGAGTGGATTCTCAAAGGATGAAATTATTTGGTATGTGTATGGTTATGTTCGTGATCTTAGTCTAGAATACATCAAAGTTATATGCGAATATTAGGGAAATTCCCGTGTGATTTCCATTGAAGGTGTTAGCACTCTGTAAATTTGTTCGGTTGATTAAAAAAATGACAGAGGTAACCTACAAATCAACTTTAGAGATCAATACTAGCCTTCTCAGCTCAGAGAGGGCTCTCTCATGTCACTTGGTATTTCTTTGGAAATCAATGGCTAGTTTTAGTTTGTTTTGGGGGTTTTTTGTATAAATTTGTTGACAAGGAAGGGGAGGGACATTCAGGGCTATGGACTCAAACTTCTGAAAATGAATGAAAACACTAGCTGGCCAATAAAACTCTCCATGGGATAAAGGATAAATGAGGAAATGAATCTGAGTTCTAAATTGAAATTTTTAGAGTGTAAGAGGAAAGGGGGGAAACACGTAACTACATCAGAGCATTAATGAAATGAATTCTAAATTAGTTAGGAAGAAATACACACAGTTTAAATTGCTTCATTCGAGAGCATCACAAGATGAATTATGGGCCTTTGACTATCCAGTTTAAACAGAAGACAATGTAAATGGAATTAAAGAACACTATAAATACGTGCAATGAGAGAATACAAAACTCATATCACCACCATTAGAATCTTTTCATAAAGACTTCAAAATCTTTTGCATATGTATTCCATTCAGCTCCAGGAAAAATACAATAGAGTTTAGAACAACTAGAATTGTTCCCTTGCACTTCTGCCAACCATTAATACATTGGGAAATTCTAATACTTATACAATTCGAGTTCCTTTAGTTAGAAATCGATTACAATAGCTGAACTGAAACGTTTCAACTTCTAAAACTGAGTACAATGATTACAAATGACAGTTTTAAGAAAAACATTTCATGATCCAACTGTCAATTCCTCTGACAATTCAGCTCCTTCCTCTACCACATTCTCTTTGAAATGTCACTTGTACTATTTCAAATCTAATTTCATTTATCCATATTCACCTTAAATATTTGGGAATGATATATTTGAATAAAAATAATTCCCAAATATTTTTTATCCTGTAGAATTAAATTTCCATATTTTAACTCATGCCAGTGGTTTTGAAAAACCATTTATTGCTTTCTTTCCATGGTTTTGAAAACCATGTATTGTTTTTCCCAATTTACCATTTCACTGTGAAAACCATTTACTGTGTCTTGTTTTTTCCAATTTACCATTTCACTGTGAAAACCATTTACTAGTTTGTTTCCCATGGTTTTGCAAACCATGTCTTGGTTACCATCTTTGGTAAAACATTTTTAATCCTCTTATTTTACTTCTATAAAACCTTTGGATAAATAATTATCCAAATCTTCCTTTCACATACATCTTCCCATTTAAAAACATCATTTCTCTATTGTAAAATTAAATTTTCACCTCTGTGAAATTTTCTCACCGGGAGGAAACATTTATAAAAACTTCATAGTTCAGGGCATGCATATTCATAAAATAATTTATTTTATTGTGGGGAATAGGGAATAATATAAATTTAAGGCCAGGGAATTTTGGAGCTTTTGGAGAGTGGTTTTAGTCCACACCACTCCATCTCCCTAAATGTACCAAGTAAGAACATGTATCCAATCACCAAAACCATTGTCCAAATTTCGACCCGCCTTCAAATAATTAGCCTTCGTGAACTTTCAACTCCCGAGATGTATGTGCACCCTCCATCCACCCTTTGAATTTTCCACATTAAAAATTGAGATTCATGTCCATGATTTGACCTAAGGTCATGAATTAAATATTGGGTTAAATATTAATATAAATATTTTAATATAAAAATAGTTATATTAATAATTATAAACATTTTCCCATTTTTCTAAGGACTTTGGGCATATGAGTCTTATCACATGAATTTGTGGATAGGATAAGAGTGCTTAATCTTAATAAAAGGAATATTTTTAATTTTCAACGAGAATATGATAATAAGGGGTAAAAATGAATGAAGTGATGGAACCGACGGATTTAGATAAGCATTAAGGCTAGATATAGGTTTGGGATATTTTACAATTTTGACTCATGGAGGACATGACTATTTTGGATGATTATTTGAGTGAAGGATTTAGGTGATGGGATCTTGATGGAGTTGGTGAAAAAGTTTTAAAATATGAGTGGAAAGATAACACAAGGACAAGATGCTTTGGAAAAATTAATGCAAATTAAGATGTGATAACAGAAGGAACATATGAAGTCAAACCACTCACCCCTGATAAAAATATCCTTGATCTCTCGTATATTCTCAAAATATTCAAGCCCTGTTGGCTCTACCCTATTTAACTTCCATCATTCTCTGGGTGATACCATCATTCCCTAGTTGCCTCTATTGACAATGGTGGTCGAGGACTCTGTTTATTTGGGTTCACCCAAAAACTACAATGATAACTGCACAAGGCACAAATGCGCACAATATCGAGGGCACAAGGAACATGTGAGTGTGATCTAAGAACCAACACACTTTAATTCAAACATAAAAATTCATAAAATAGACTTTGTTTGTTGATCGCAAGAATGATGGAATTCTTGCAATCAATACCTTTTTGCACTTTTAGGCTTGTTTTGTTTCCTGTGATCCAACAATGATATAACCATGGTGATAAGACTTATTCAATTCAAATCAATATTTGACTTGACCTTATAAAGAGAAAACAATTAATCATAAAGAAAATAAGGGGAGGACATAAAATTAAATGACTTAAAACAAAATGAAGTAGAAAAATGAACTAAAATCTAGGTTGGAAGATGGATGGGATGGTTTGAGGAATAGAAGGAAGAGGTGCAGGCCTAGGATCTAACAATGACCATGACATAGACCATGACATAGAACTATACCATGAACTAGACCATGACATATAAGTAGAGCTATATTTAAACGATGACCTAGAGCTTGACGTAGACCATGACCTAGACCCCCCTAGCTCCATCTAAGCCTAGGCCTAACTTATACTCTATCCTTAACCCCCTCTACACTTGAGACCTGAGTGCACTATGAATATACCTTTTGTACAACCCTTGCACCCACATCATCCACATCACCCACATATTGGTTCTCTAACCATTTCTCTATCCTTGAAAACACTTTCAATCCTAACCCCTTAGGTCTTAGTTGTCCCCATACCTCTATACATATTTATTCATAAAGATGTTTGGTCTATAATAAATGCTATATATGTTTCATTAAAAGAGAACACGTGCTCTTGTGACTTAATAGAGTTGTAGTTGTTGCTCATTTATGCTTAGTAGGAATGCACACACGTTCCTAGAATGCACACACACTCTATTGTGCACACGTTCTAGGAATGCATGTGTGTTCCTGCTGGGAATATTTTTGTGCCAAGAACACTCCACTACCTCATCTATCTCAAGGATGAAAAAGAATTCACGAACTTTTCACACAAAAAATAACGCATACATAAAAGTTTTTCTTATTTTAGTCTTCTTGTTTGATTCATAGACAATTTTGTTCTATTGCAATATCATTGTAGGAAAAATTGGAAGACAAATTTGTCCAAGTGGAATTGGAATTGTTATTGTATATTCTTATGTCTTCTTGGAATTGGAAGAAAATGTTTTCAAATTGGAATTTTTATTTTTGTCTTCTTGTGTCTTCTTAGAATTGGAAGACAAATTGTCCAATTGGAATTGTTGTTTTTGTCTTCTTTTGTCTTCTTGTAATTGGAACAAAAATTTGTCCAATTGAATTTGTTAGTTGTGTAATACCAGGAGAAATTTATCCAATTGGAATTGGAATTGGAATTGAAATTGGAATTATGAGTTTTGTTTTCTTTCGTAATATGAAGACAAATTTCTCCACTTGGAATTGGAATTGTTAGTTGCGCCTTATTAAATAATACAAAGACAAATTTGTGGTGGGGTGTTTTGAAGCCAAGTTTTATCTTTAAACATGGGGAACAGATGGAGTTGATAAATAAATTCCTCGAGAAAAGAGAAATTGATCGAAAAGGTATAAGAATAAAGAGAAAATAAAAAGTTACATATGTCAAAGCATAGGCTTTCATAAGAGGGAAATCCAATTTCTAGCGGAATATATGACATTGTTGTTTCTTCTCCATCAACAGAAGAAAAGTGCAAGAGTTCATTAGAGAGAAATACATCTAGTATCTCATCACGCAAACTTGTTGTGGATGACCAGATGATGGAGGATTTTCTTGGAGATGATTATACAATGGATGAAATTAGAGAAACAACTGATGTACAACATTGTGGTGAAGAATTTTATGTGGTGCAATCTCTTATTGGACATTCAAATGTTCGAGAAACTAGTCAATGGCATGTCCATTATCCTCCTAGAGTTGATCCACCAGTGATTGAAGGGGAAATAACTACAACATTGTTAACTCCACAACATGTAGGTCAAAAGTGCTAGAATAGAGGTTTGTCGTCCCTACCTAGATTGAGAACTATGCAGTGAAGAACTCCTAAAAGCATTTAGGTCTATGAAAGTGGTATAACATCACTTGAAGGAAATTTACCTAACCATACTATTCATTATCACTCTTATAAAATCATGAAAGAATATTTTGAACCAAAATTTGATGCTTCTAAATGTCAATTATTTTTAGCTTTGTTAAAAACTAGAAGTTTAACTGCCGTTAGGAGAAGTTTAGGCATTAAATAGTCAAAAGTGTAGAAACAAGTCATCATTTTGTTAGAAAAATTGTAGATGCTTTTCAAATAATTGGTAAGAAATCATGTTCTAAAGACCACAATGAATCCCGACATGTCTTGTCACAATCAATTGTTAGAAAGATCACAAGAAAAAATCATTTACTACAACAAACCTCTCACCTCTTGAAATGCAATTCCAAAATGCTCAGAAAGTATTCTCATAGACGAGATAGCATTGACACAGGTAGCCCAATAGATTTTTTGGCCTTCACTGGTAGGATACCTCGTCCTTACATGAAGTTAAATGGAGTGGTTAAGGGACTAGTTCAAGATTTCTAGCATGAGAACACTAGGCCTCCTTCCAACCAACAAGATGTACTAAAATTGAGAAGGGGATCTGGGGACTAAGAACCTCATATTAAACACTTTCTTGACATTACATAGACAAAATTGTATGAGAGATTTAGAACAATACATAGTGCACTTAGATCTAGCCAAAGATCTTTCCATAAATGCAAGCCTTGGTATGTTCGAATAAACACAATTCGTAACACATGTTAGTGTAAATATCCTATTGAGTATTGTTATTATATATATATATATATATATATATATATATATATATATATATATATATATATATAGATAACATGTTTTGCATAACATCCTTTTGCAGGAATGCTTAGTTATTTTTCCATCGTCGTCATCTAGAGACTTTATTCACAACATCTTGTGTACAAGGCCAGAGGGTTTTACATTTTATTAGAAAACATGCTTAGATGAGACATGCTCTAGGTGCGGTGGAATTACATTACTACGAAAGTGCATCCATGTAAGCATCAAATATTCACACATACCATGCATTATATCAATATATTAATGTAACTTAATAAAATGTTATTATGTAGTATCATAAAACAAAAATTAATTAGTGAAAAATCATTAGAAATTATAATATAGCAATTAAAAACCAATATATTTCATCTTGCATAGGTTATCATTCATATTTTCTTTTTCATTCATCAAATCCAAAAATTCAAAAATACTTATAACAATTGGTACAGATATTTATTTTCAAAAATATATTTGAGATTATATTCAAATGTATTATAATGAAGTGTCTTTAAAGAAAAAATAGGATTTGCTCGAGAAAAGTATTTTTTTTTCCAATTCAATAGGTCGTAGTGTAAAAGTTCTAAGAAATAACTATTTTCGGCGATATGGTGAGAAATTGTTAGATTCACAGATTTGATTGATTATTTATGTATAATCCTAGTGCCCTAGGGATTTTTCAGCATGCTGAATTCATTTCTACATTCAGAAATGGATTTTAAACAACAAAAAATAGTGATTTCATGCAGATTTATGTCATCAAATTCCGGTGAAAAAAATCATTTTGTAGAACAATTAGACAAATCCATTCAATAGGTTGATAATGCATCCACTCTTGATTTTTTTATGGTATACCATTTGTCTAATTATAATGCATTGATTGAATATAGACATTGCATTTTGTCTTATTGAATGTGTGTATCTCAAATTTTAATTTCAGCCAAACAACCAAATTCCATTAGCAACCAAAGCATCCATGCGGGTAAAGAACCAAATTCCATTAGCAAGAAAAACGTCCATGTGGGTAAAGAGACAAATTCCGTTAGCAACCAAAAAATTTCAATGGGAAGGAAGGTATTCATTTTCATTTTTTCTCACTTATGCGAACCAAAAAAGTCCACATGAGTTGACAAGGAGATTTTGAATTTTAGTGTCACTCAGAGTTGAAAAGTATAAAAGGAACTTGTCATACGGAACCTGCAGACATTACAAAGATGATGGAATGATACTCTTCCATCATGACTGTAACATCCCCAACCACCAACAAGACGGGCAATGCCACTAACACAACCTTAGCTTAGCCTTTAAAGATCTGATACCAAATTGTAGCATCCCTAGCCAACACAGAGACCGAGTAATGCTACCATTGCGGAATATACACTTATATAATACATGCATTTTAATCGAATTAAAACACTTAATCACAATAATTGCATAATTAATGCTATGGTACATAATCAATGGAATTAACAGTGGTTCATATACACAACATAATACATGATAACATTCAAGCATCACAGGCATGCATACCAGATAAATTAAGAACAATTTGATACTTATCTTTTCAATTGCAGTAACACCACCAACTACGTGAAAACCTTTCGTGAGCCTCCCAGCCTTAGACCATGCTTCTCATCACGCTCAGGAGTGGGTCACCCCCGAGCTGGGACCAAGCTCCACCTAGGGCAAGGGAATCCTAGACTAGGCTGGGGTTACATGAAAACTGCACAGAGCAACCAAAAGGATTCTCTCCAGGATCCTTCTTATGCCCACTACTCATGGAATCTCATTCCCCACATGCCTGTTCCACCCGGGAGTGTACACCTTCACAAGCACAGTCCATCGGTTGCTTCACCTCCCTCTCTGGGTCTCGACAATAGGTCGCATCAAAAATTCTCATAGCTCCATAGTTGGTGCTGGACTCTCTCTGGGAGAAAACCACTTCCCAACAAACTCTCTCACCTGGAGAGAGCTTCCCATAGGCTTGACAACCTGCCTCTTCTACCACGAGCCTGACAACCCGCTTCTTCAACCAGTTACAACTCAATTCCCATAAGGTGAGGATAACAACAACAACAATAACAATTCGGTTAACTCACGGTGAAAACAACAACGGGAATTTGGGTATGGACATCCAAAAATGACAACATTCCACACTAAGACACAACATGGTTCAGACATTTACAGTGTGCTCGAACTTCATAGGAGACACAACTCATTCCACGAGTTTTCCACTAGTTCATGGTGCGTGACAAGGAATCAAAACACATAGGTCGATGATGGAAGTCTCAGGTTTAGGTGGAGGTTGGGAGAGTGGAAAAATGAACAACTTTCCTGTGAGGGTTTCCTTCCCTGTGCGTGGGTAAGAAAATGCATATGCAGAGGCAAAAAAAGTTCAGACGGGCATCCCAACGTACTCAGGCGGAGGATGACAGAATGACAGAATGACCCCCAACATGGCTGACTCATCAGTTTTAACTACATGCACCTAGGCCGACACTTGTCTTCTTGGAGATGCATGTGTTTCCTTTTGCACATGTTGCCTCTCCCAGGACTTAGGATAAAAACACTCAACACTCAGCATGTCCACTTTAGCCTTCAGAAATTAATATTAAATATTATTCTTTTAGAGGTAAGCCCCCTAGCTTAGCCCCTAGGCCCACACACTTAGCCTCCTCCCTTACCCAACCTTGTGGAAGCTTAGTCCCCCATCACTCTTTCTTCGTGGTCGGTCTGCATGCATCGATGTTTATATTTTATTAACGATCTGCATAATTACATATACAAAATCAGGCTCTTGACCTTTAACACCTAGGCTCTCTGGCCTAATCACCAAATAAGCCTCCTAGATTATTATAACTCAGCTCACCAGCCTATAAAACATGTTTACAATACATAATATAAATGGGCTCATCCTTGGGGATATTACAATCCCCTCCCCTTATTTTTTCACTGTCATTAGTGCAAATTTTACACAACATCAACAAGATTTCCAAAATCTTCAAAAAGATGTAGGTATTCTACCTGCATAGCATCCCCATGCTCCCATGTCACATCCTCGGGGCCGTACTAGGTCAACCGAACCTTTACAAGTCCTATGGATCGATTCCAGAGCTATTTTCTCTTTTGGGTCCAATATGTGCACAAGATGCATTTGCAAGACGCCTTCTTGCTCCACCTGAATCACATTCCAATCAATAACATAATTAACATCAAGTATATATTTCTTAAGAAATGAAACATGAAACACATTATGTACAGTCATGGATGCACGTAATGCAGGCATATGTGCAATGTATATATGTATATACAAGAAATTCTAATAACATTATAACTTGTATACGAATTACGAGATACATAGCATACAATGAATAGAGAATTGTACTTATCTTTTGATTGAGAAGACTTCCATATCAACATGGTCTAGACCAAAGTACGAAACCTCAGCAACACTCCAGCCAACCAAACCTTAGCAACACTCCAAGAAATGGTCTCTCTTCCCCACATGTCTCTCCCACCCCAGGAGTGTCCACCTTCACTGTCATACAGTCCATCGGCTGTTACACCTACCTTTCCTTGGGATTCAACAACATGTCAGCTCAGGAAGTCTCAGAGCACCGTGGCTCCCAGAGTTCCAACTGCACTCAAAGGTTTCCAATCAACATATTCCACAAGCTACTCTTTGTAGTCAACATTCTAACTTTAATCAACATCATCTCATCTTCATCACCCACATGCAATTATCATGAGAAAACATAAAAGAATTCATTTCGGAACTCCAATTAGTTCGAAATGGAATTCAACTTTATCCCCAAAACATGAAATTTTATTTCATAATTCATCTTGGTTGTTTCCATATTATGAATGCAACCATCCTTGTGGTTTTCCATAGGCACCAAAATGCATACCATTTTCTTGCAAGGCTTCATCTTGCATATTGCCAACAATTGTCAGTATTTCCTGTACATCATAATTCAATTGCAATATGTACAAAACCATATGGAGTGAACTTAGAATTTCCTGCACCTAGCAATTCAATCACAATTACCAAACAATTTAATAAAATAGAATGACTCGTCATTCTATGCATATGCATGTTCGCAGTAATATCTGTAAGTTCATTACTTCTTTTTCTGAACAAGAAAATTTCATGTAGTCAATGCTCATGTGACTACTTGACTTGCAACTTTCATGTTGCAATGTCTAGCAATTCCTGAAATGTCCTCAGCTTCATGAGTTCATAACATTTTAGTTGTTAGTAACAATTATTTCCATGCAATAATATATATGCATGTACTTACAAGACTCATTCAACTATCACTTTTAATATACAATTCTATCACTTACTATGCATGAGTGCAATTCTGAGTGTATACTTATTCAACACACCTTGCATTGAATTACATAATGCTCTTTATCTCAGTCATGTATCTCACCATACATAAGTTGGAATTTTGGCCAATGTGTTGACACATTCTCCATGCACTTCCTATTGTCTTCCCAATTAATTGGATGCCTTCCTTTTCGACCCAAACACTACACCAAGAATATAATTTTGTGGTGTTCATTAGTGTTAGAAAAAGCATTGCAGCCCAAGTTTTATTTAAAAGTAGGAATCTTTTAGTACCTTTGTGGCTCATAACCTTTCCATATCCAAACAAGTCCTAGTCTCATAAATGACTAGCTTACTGACATTCATTCCTACAACAAATTATTATCTTTTAAATCTTTGGTTGTTACCCCACAACCAAATTAATATGACATTCTACTATGTCAGTGTGTGCATTTAGAAGCTAAAAAGATTTGAATTAATATAGGCCTCCAGACTTTACCACATCCAGTGGTAAGCATTCAATAATATAATCACGTGATTTTATAAAATAACTCTGGCTGAGGAAATTATTACCTAAATTTGCTTTTAGCAATTATGCAAAAAGAGTAATAAAAACTCATACCTGCATGAATGCCATTAATAAATTTTATAATACCTGAAAGTCTGATGGAAATAGAAGCTTTCATGCTTCTTTTATCAAACTTATAACCAACACTTTAGCTCTATGTTGCTTGCCTCCTTATGCAAAAACATCACCAACAACACTTGCAAACATGCTAGCATTCGTTCCTCTGGCTGACTCAATAAGTCATAACATACTTGCCGCCACAAAAATTACAACAACTTCTTTCTCCCTATAAAAAATTTCCTTGTTGATCCCAGAAGTCTACAATTCTTACCGGATTCCTGAATCTTCTTGTGCTCTCACTATGATCACTATACATGACTATTTCTGCCTTGAGCACTTTCGACATAATGCCCCTACCTCAATGACGTCTGCTGACCTCCCAGTCAAAGGATCTTTCCAAATGCTGAGTAAGATTGACTATTCAGGCCTTTGCTAGACCCCTATTAATCTTACACATGTCCCCTTTCCTTCTTTAGGAGCAGATCCTGATAGACCCGCTGGCTTATTCCTGCGTGCTTCCAAAACTCCAAGTTTCAGGTGCTAGCCCCTTTTTCATTAGCCCTTTTCTTCATATAACTCTAGGCTATGACCTCATGGAAAAATGTAATTGCGGGCGTGGGCAAGAGTGGTTTTATGCCAACCTTCTTTTCTCCCTGCAATTCACCTCCAACTACCACGCATCACTTTGTTAGAACCATGGTATAAATTGTGGCCCACTCTCATATTTTTAACATCCGAGCATGTTTTGGCCCCACAATCTAGCTCGTATGTGAATCTCCAATCCCTTGGCGATAATATATGATCAAGGACTTCTATCTATCCTCCCTTTTCTACCTTCTTTCTTCCTTCCACATGCAATCCGAGATCTACACTATCTGTCGACACGTATCTCCCTTCCAAATCAATGACTACGGTTGATTCTGGCTCTCCGGACCTTGGAAGTTTCAACTCTCAACTATCTGCTTTTCCCCGTATGAAAATCTTCTGGAGTGGAAGATATATTGACACTTGTACTCAACATTCAGATGGTTCTAATGAACTCCAACTCTCCGACCTTCGAGTGTTCTCACATCCCCACACACACAAATCTCTAGACTGAATTTCCCTGGAGTGACAGATCTTCTGCCATGCATCCTCTCCAAATCAATGACCCTGATTCTCTTTGGGACTTCAGATCTTTCCGACCAAGAACAGATCAATGGTCCTTTGACCTCCTTCTCGATCAACAATCAAGATATCCTTTGCGACTTCAACACTTTCATCATCTGCTTTCCTCCAGAGTGCTCCATACCTAGATTTCCAGATCAGGTGCCACACGTCCACTTTCAGATCAATGATCAAGATTTACTTCGGTTGTTTCTCCTCCTCCTTGTCTGCAAACTTCCAAAGTTGTGGATCTTATGCCACCTGCCCTCCTGGACGATGGACGGTCCCAAATCAATTCGAGACTTCGAGACTTTGACAAGTCCACTTCTCCTGCGCACACAAGGGTTAAGTCTCGTGTGCTTACCTCTGGATCCAACGATTGTTGGTCCTTCATGATCAAAACTAATGGATGGGATTTGTTCCTCTCCTCTACACATCCTTTGTTATGTTGGATGTTGATCTAACGGTCTAGGCTCCTCCCCACAACCGATCTGATGGTTTTTGTCACTCCTCCTCCTGAGATTTTGACTTTTGTCAGTGTTTAAAGGCTTTGACCTTTGACCTTTCTCCTGTGAGTCCACCTCTTGGATCTCGTCTTTTCTCTCATAAGCGTTATCTCTTTTGAGATTTAGGACTTAGAATGAGTCTATCTCCCACACACTCCTTGCGTTATCTCTTTCGAGCTTTTTTAATTACTCAGTCTACTAAGGGTCTCGACCCTTTTGTTTCCTTTCAAAGGAAAACTCCATGCCCTCCTGGAAACCTTCTGGTCAAAGCACACCTTGCTGAGCATTTTCTGCAGAGTGTTCAAAATCTCTATGAGTATCTGCCTCTTATACTCTTCTCCCTAAACTCGACAAAGAGTTATCTCTGTACACACTTGCACTTGCTCGATTCTCACTTGAGATATCCCTATAGATTTCTTAGTGACTTTATCTCTCTTTGAACTCAACACAGAGTTCTTCCTGTGCACTCCTTCAACCTCCGCTGATGAAGGTTCAACGATATCTCTCCTGAGATTCTCTAAGGTTAAATTACCTCTGTCAATGCACTCCTTGAGGACAATGTGCATTGCTTGGACTCGAAAACTCAAAGAAGAGAAAAAATTGAAACTTATTCAATACTTCACCAGTTTACGCATTCAAACCAATCTGATTTAAGAAAATGTTCAAATTTCATTTTCTTTCCGAGCTCTTCTCTTCTCTGTAATCGTTTTCAGGAACTAGCCTCTTTCTCTCAATCCCCAATCCACACGACCATGGGTCATGACCAAGCCCTAGATCAATAAGTGCTTACTCAGGCCTTCGGCCTTCGGCTTCGGAAGATTTCCAAGCACCACACAACAACCTCTCAGACTTCTATATTACCAAACTCACGAAGTAAGGAATATCATCAGTCCACATCTACCTAACATCTGACGGCTAACACTTACTATGGAACCTCAGGTTTTTGAGTTTCGAGTCTTTGCATCTTCGAGAATTCGGAGCTTCGGAGGATCTCGCATCCACACATCTAAATTGTTACTCTTAGAACATTCCCAATCACCTTTGGTGACGTCATTACATCACATCACTTAACATTTTCCAATTATGGGGGCATGCAACAGTGGTTTGGAGCAACCCTCCTTTCGTCCCGCAATTATTCTGATGCTAACACGTAACCCCTCGGTGAAACTGCGGTTTGGATTGTGGGATCGCCTTGGAGAATTAACTCCCGTGCAACTTGGGTCCCCACAATGTCTCCTCGTCGTCGATCTTGATGTATCATGACCAATGCTAGTGTGGGTCCTCTGACCTTTAACTACGTTACATAACCTCGAACCCACTATACATGCTCATATGGAAAGCCACATGGTGGAATACTAGCGACTGATACGTGGCCCATTCAAATGGGTCACACACGTCTCGTTCCAAATTCCATTTCAATATTCCACGGGTTTGAAACCCAATGAAATGTGGCACACATCCCATGTGTCCACGTCCATATAAGTGACGTCATCATGAATCACTACTTCGGCTCTTCGGGATATTTCACCCTTCACTACTACGTTTGACCTTTTAACATTGGCTTGATCCAATGGTCGAGCTCTCCTCTCCACATCTATGGTGTAGATCCACTTTGGAGCTTCGGGCTTCAATGCTTTTCTTGTTTCTGGCATCAGACTTCACTGAAGTCACAAAGTCCTAAGGGCTTCTAGTTTAATTCCTCTGCACCTTCCCCAGATCTGATGGTTGAAAGGGATTTCCCTTCCTTTCGAACAGATCCTATGACACAAAACAGACACTTTTACTCTATGGATTTCCAAAGGAATTCATGGCTATCTGCCTTGCAACATTACCAGATCTGACGTTCGTGAACCATTCTCCTTCTTCCAAACAGATCCTAAGGTCCACATTACTCTGCGGCCCAATACCACTTCTGTCATGGTTTTACGACAATGCTACTCCTCCTGGTCTTCGTAACATGACCAAGGTAACTTATTGGCACTCAAGAAGGTTCTGAGGTTCGAAATTGGTCCTCCAGACACAATTTCCTCTTGAAACCTTGGGTCCAATGACCACTTATCCATCCCATCTAGTTTTGACATTAAAACCTTTGCTCTGAACTTGAATTTTGTCCATTCCGACAACAATTCTTTTTCGAAACATTTTCTTCAACTACCACTAACATAGCCCATCCAGGCTCAATGATGAAACCATGGCTATGATACCAATTTGTAACATCCCCATCCACCAACAGGCTAGACAATGCCACTAACACAACCTTAACTTAGCCTTTAAAGCTCTAATACCAAACTGTAGCATCCCCGAACAACACAGAGACCAGGTAATGTTACCACTGTGAAATATACACTTATATAATATATTCATTTTAATCGAATTAAAACACTTAATCACAATAATCACACAATTATTGCTACCATACAGAATCAACGAAATTAACAGTAGTTAATATATGCAATGGAATACATGATAACATTCAAACATCACAGACATGCATAACAGATAAATTAAGAACACACTGATACTTATATTTTCAATTGGAGTAACACCACCAACTACGTGTAGACCTTCCATGAACCTCCCAACCTTAGACCATGATGCTCATCATGCTCAATAGTGGGTCACCCCCGAGATGGGACCAAGCTCCACCCAAGGAAAGGGAATCCTAAACTAAGCTGAGGTTACAGGAAAACTGCAGAGAGCAACCAAAAGGATTCTCTCCAGGAGCCTTCTTACGCCCACTACTCACGGACTCTCATTCCCCACATGCATGTTCCACCCAGGAGTATACACCTTCGCAAGAACATTACATTAGTTGCTTCACCTCCCTCTCTAGATCTCGGCAATAGGACGGATTAGGAATTCTCAGATCTGTGTAGTTGGTGTTGGACTCTCTCTGGGAGAAAATCACTTCCCAGCAAACTCTCTCACCTGGAGAGAGATGCTCACAGGCCTGACAACCTGCCTCTTCTACCACGTGACTAACAACCTGCTTCTTCAACCAGTTTCAACTAAATTCCTGCAAGGTGAGGATAACAACAACATCAATAGCAATTCGGTTAAGTCACGATGAAAACAACAACATGATTTGGGTATGACCATCCAAAAATGACAACATTCCACACTAAGACACAACATGGTTCATACATTTACAGGGTGCTCAGACTTCACATGAGACACAGATCAATCCATGCGTTTTCCACTAGTTCAAGGTGCGTGATAAGGAATCAAAACTGTGAGGTCGATGATGGAGGTCTCAGGTTTAGGGAGAGGATGGGAGAATTGTCGAATGAACAACCTTCCTGTGAGGGTTTCCTTCCCTATGTGTGGGTAAGAAAATGTAGACGTAGAGGCAAAACGGGTTTAGACGGGCATCCCCGTAAAATCAGGTGGAGGATGACAGAATGATAGAACAACCCCATCATGGATGATTCATCAATTTTAGCTACATGCGCCCAGGTCGACACTTGTCTTCCTAGAGATGCATGCATTTCCTTTTGCCCACGTTTCCTCTCCTAGGACTTAGGATAAAAACACTGAACACTTAACATGTCCACTTTATCCTTCAGGAATTAATAATAAATATTATTCCTTTAGAGGTAAGCCCCCTAGCTTAGCCCCTAGGCCCACACACTTAGCCTTCTCCCTTACCCAACCTTGTGGAAGATTAGTCCCCTATCACTCTTTCTTTGTGGTTGGTCTGCACAAAGTGATGTTTATATTTTATTAATGATCTGCATAATTACATATACAAAATCATGCTCCTAGCCTTTAACACCTAGGCTCTCCGACCTAATCACCAAATAAGCCTCCTAGCTTATTATAACTCATCTCACAAGCCTACAAAACATGTTTACGATACATAATATAATTGGGCTCATCCTTGGGGATATTACAATGACATCCTTCCAAACTTATTTTCCTATTGCCTCCTCATAACTGGAAGTTTCAGAATAATTGATGTGACTCATCAATGCCATATAACTAGAGAGCCTTTCATGTTGTTTTCTCTCCCTGAAAGTACCACTAGAAACTGCATGCTCCTTTGCATCCTGCAAAGTGTCATGAAGCCATGCTGGCCTCTTCTTGACTACCACAACATCATTCTGGGTATATGAACCATGGATGATTTTAGGGGCTAAATTTCGCTCATGGGCTAATTTTCCATGGTTTTTCCAAAAACGAGATTCGCTATTTTAAAAATGATTCACCCCAATTCTATAGGATAAAATTATTTTACCTTAAAAATCGCCAAAATTTTATAAAAACTATATAAAATCCTTAGAAATTTGAATACTTTTACAAAAATATCGCCAAACATTTATACCTGGCATATGAAGGATTAGTAAGATTCTCCAAGGTCTCTACATTTCAAAATAAATTTCCATCCTTAAAATCATCCCTAATATGAACTGGCTATGTTGGCTCTACTGACACCTCCTGATAGTCCGAAGGATGTACAAATGGGAAAGAGAGATGTGTACCCTTATCGTTTGGAGCCTCCTGCTCCTCTCTATTGATCTCCATGTGAGACTCATTGGGCCTCACATCTTTAAGGTGGTCATGCCCTTTAATTAGGAAAACAACCAAAGAAAATGTGGTCACTCTATGTGCACAGGTCGCTCATGACCATGACTGTGCTCACTCTGTGTGCATAGGTCACTCGTGACCACGACTGTGGTTTCTCTTTGTTCATAGACCACTCGCGACCACAAATGTGGTCACTCTATGTTCACAGGCTGCTCACGACCATGAATGTGGTCTCTCTGTGTGCAATGGTCACTCACGAACACGACTATACAATTGCAAAAAATAAAATATCTAAAGAAAATCTATCAAATATGACACTGAGAACTTTTAACTAGTTTCGGAAAAGACTTTGAAAGCTATGACACCATGTGGAATTTCTTTCAACCCTCATTATGCTCTGATACCATGTTAAATTTTCATATTTTCAGATTTGATAATTATTGCCTTATGATATTGTTATCATAGAATAATTACACACTGGAAATCTCAATTGAATATAGTAAGTAAATATTGTATGAGATGATATGAGATGATATATTACAATTAAGGGCCCTGATATATATATACTTGGGTGGAGTTCCCTTTCCTTAATGGACATGTATTTTCCATTAATGTCTTTTCATTAATTAATTTATTATTAATTATTGATTATTTATATTTATACATTATGTTATGAGTATATTATTTATATATTTATAATATAATATAAATATATATAGAATGTTTGTTTGATGCTACTAACTGGAAAAAAATCAACACCCCTTCTCAACGAGGGAGAAATTTTGCATCATGTCAATCTTGTCTCTGAAATATGAAAACTTTTCCCTAGACTCGTGACAATTGTCTGTTAGTCTTGGGAGATGTCTCTCTCCCAACTGAACCTGAGGGGGAACTCTCTCTGTGTCTCTCCCTCTGAGCTAACTAACTCTCTTAGATATGATCCTCACTCTAGGTCCGCATGTGATAACATCTATCATCTCGAGTCTTTATCACTCCTAGTCAAGTCATCATGACTAAGGAGAAAGAATACACCTTGGTCATTCACCACTAGCAAAGCCCCGTGAGTGAATGTATCATTTTCCCTTGGCAAAATCAACATGACCAATATGGGAGAATGTCTACTCGATTCTGAAACATCAACACTCCCTCTCAATGAGGAATACATTATGAATCTCAAGTCTTTATCACTCCTAGTCAAATCAACATGACTAAGGATAAAGACTACACTTGGGCCATTCACCACTAACAAAGCCCTGTAAGAGAATGTACCATTTTCCCTTGGTCAAATCATGATGACCAATCTTGGAGAATTTCTGTTTGATATTGAAACAACAACAATGTTGTTGAATATACGAACCTCAAAGTGTAATTCCAACCAAAGACTGGAATTTCATTAGCAACCAAACAATACATGCGAATAAAGAGCCAAATTCCATTAGCAACCAAAAAGTCTCAATGGGAAGGAAGGTATGCATTTTCATTCACTCACTTATGGGAACCAAAAAAGTCCAAGTGAGTTGGCAGGGAGATCTTGAATTTCAGTTTCACTCGGAGTTGACAAGTAGAAAGAGGTTCCTCCCATATGAACAAAATAGTAAGCCATAGTTTAAATGTTATACATTTTAGGATGTGTAGATTTGAGTGGTTATTTCTGTATAATCTACTCCATGGGTTTTTGAGCAAGAAGAATCCATTTATGCATTCAAAAATGCAATTTAAATAACAAAAAAATTGTGATTTCCTACAAATTTGTTGCCTAATTCCAACTAAAAAAAACAAAACATGGAACAGGTAGACAACCCCAAATAGTAATGATTTAATAGTAACATACCCATGATGCTACTTGTCTACACATTTACCAAATACAAATTCCATCGCTACCTACATCACAAATCAGATATTTTCTTACATTACAAAGATGTCTGCAGGTGTCAATTGCATGACTTGTCGCTGCAAATATAATTTATTGTGAGATACAATACATATATTAAGTTATTTCTAGGAAAATGCACAGAACTGGCATTCATAAAGTGTGAATGTGGGCTAATGACACCGACACGGACAACTCCCTTTACGACTTCCATGAAATATACCATATCTAGAATGTTTTTTGACCCGAGAGTGAATATGGATAAATTTATAGTTTTTATTCGTAGTTTTTTTGAATGTCGTAATTTCATTCGATTAAGGAAAAATGCCCAGAAATGATAGTGTGAATATGCGCCAATGGCACAATATTGATAATGGCATTGGGTAGTTGTTCTACGAAATGGATTTTTTCGCTGAAATCTGATGATATAAATTTACACAAATCACTATTTTTTGTTGTTCAAAATCCATTTCGGAATGCAGAAATGGATTCAACATGCTGAAAAACACCCAGGGCATTCATATTTTACAGAAATAATCACTTAAATCTACGAATCCAATAATTTCTCGCCAGATTTCTAGCAAATATCCCCCGAAAAAATCTTCATTTCATAGAATCTTTAGCCTATGACTATTGACAATTCCTTTTGTTAATACTGAGAGTGGGGGTGAATTAGTATCAAGTACAATTTAAAACCTTTTTCAACTTATACTTAAACCATTCAACTATATCCAATGAGCAATGAACAATAGTATAAGAGTTACACCAATACACCATAACACACCATGCACAATATATGAGAAATAATCAATAGTTATTGTTCAAGGGAAGTAATGACTTCCAAAGGTAGCTACATTTTCCAAATGTAAAGGGAGGGATAAACCTCCAAGAGGAAGATAAAATCCTCCAATATCAAGAGAGAGTTGAAATCTCCATCCTTTCCCCTTCCTTCCACCCAAGAATATATGAGAGATAATAAAACTTTACATTAAATCATCAC
>ML795571.1:471680-495564 GCA_009831015.1 Picea engelmannii | reverse complement strand
ACACCTGGGTTGCATCATTCCTCTGAATGTGTTGGATCTTGAGATCCTTCTGGATCTATGGCAAGAGATCCCTTCTCCTGCAAATACTCTTTAGGGTACATACCTCTGATAGCATTTGCAGGTAGTGGCTCCATCTGGTAGCAACGATAATCATTGCCAACTCTTGAGATAACTTCAAGGGTGATTGCAACTGGTTCTACGGCTGCAACTGCAACTGGTTCTAAGATTGCAACTGCAACTGCAACTTAGGGTTTTATGAGGAAACCCTAATTTTTCAAACTTAGAATTTTGAAATTCTTATCCAGGGGATAGATGCGCTGAGCTGAGGCGAGTTAGCTGGTGTAGTCGGAATTTCAAAAATCCAACTTTTACCCCCTCAAACTTGATCTGCGGATTTCTGGACTGGTGCTTCTGGTATTTCTGGTACTTTGGTTTTCTGGTTTTCTGGTACTTTGTGAAACTAGGGTTTCACTTTCCGGGAGATCTAGCCACTGAAAAGGTGCACTCTAAGTGCCAAAATGATCCTTGGGGGAGGGCGCAACTTTCTAGGTAGTTTTGTAGCTGAAAAGCTTCACTTTTGAAAAACCCTAATTTGCAGGTACTGCAACATTGATGTTTTTCTCTTGCAAAATATGTTTCCTCCAGGTTGGCTCTGATACCATGTTAATGTTTATGCCATTATTATAGTTCTTTTCATTTCAATAGATAAGAGCATCATAAGAACAAGATCACTGAGAAATACACATTCACAAGAGACACAACATTTATCCTGGGAAACCCTCTAGGGGAAGAAAACCCAACAAAAACTTCCTTATCATAAATTGCCAATACAATGTCAAGAAATAACTCAAACCAATACAGATAGTCCTCTTCAAAAGATGCGCCACTCTTCTCCTCTCTCTTTTTCCGGTAACAGATCAAAACTTGTCTCTCAAACTGAGCAAGTGAGTTGTGTTCAAATGAGGCACTAGTCTCCTTTATTTATACAAGTTTTGGCATGTGTGAAGTGTCTCTTCACTGGTAGGGCCGACTTCTTAATCTGGGTGGGTAAACCCACCTTTATTATATTTCTGGGTCTTCTTATTAACTGTTGGGGTCGACTTCTTATTCTGCCTATTATAATTGTCTGTTGACCAATCCACAAAAGGGGATTTGGTCCTAATACAATTACCGACATGATTAATCCACAATGGGGATTAATCCACTAAATAATATATCAATAATAATAATAATACTCTTTGCAGTTACATTATTTCAACATTTTTTTTACCAAATTGAAAGCATCTCCTTTCGGAAATGGGGAAACACCCATTTGCTTTAAATTTCCCTAAATGCATGCTTCCATTCTTGGTATAAGGAGTTAGGACAATCAAAGAGGAGATGGCACTAGGTTTCCTCTGAATTCCTACATGAAAACACATCTCAATGGCTCTTGGATTACTCTTTTTTAAAGAATTTTTGAAGTTAGGAATTTCCCATGAACCATTATCCAACACAAAATGCTTACTTTTGGGATTCCATCCCCTTTCCAAATATGATTCCAAATCTTAGAATTTGGAGGTAACATAAGTTACAATAATTGGGATTTATAGCCCAAATTAATTATTTTCTCATTACCTTTAAGACCCCAACCCCTTTGATCAAGTTTGATTTTTCTCATAGGAGAAAAACCATGGAGATGAAGAAAGAGATCGATCAGCTAGGGAGAAAGATGATTTGTAGGTGACATCGTCTTCCATCCAATCGCCTATCATTTGATGTTTTATCCCAAAGAGAAAGGTCAAATAAAGTTTTGAGATTTTCAGAAATCATCCATACTCTAAGTTCATAAATTTCAAAATTGTGCATAAGTCATGGTTTCCACATTATACTATTCTCCTAAATTTTGATCATATTACCATTACCAGGAACCCAAGTTAAATGAGAATGGAGAATTGGCGTTGTAACTTTCCATAGCTTCCATATGGGTGATCCTCTATCCTCATTTAGAGGATGGTCCAAGCACCTTTTCCTAGTGGTGTGGTGATACGGATTTAGGAGCAGAACGAACTGATTAACAGATTGAGTACAATAAACATAGAGATATGAAGAACAACACATATATCCAGTGAACAATATCTTCTATTGAATAAATGAAATGGGCTAAAATTGTAAAATTGTAGAACTAAAACACTTGCTCGAATGGTGGTATCTATCTCTAAGAAGAGATGTGGCTTCTACACGCATCTGTATGAGAATAATGATTACAATGAGGCATCATAGGCCTTTTTGATGTTACTCATGAATGTCAAAACCCTAGACATCCAAAAACCTAACCCTAGGAGGTGAAACACCAAAATTCATGTGGGCCCCTATGGGTAAGTTGGTACCTCAACTTCTCGGGGTTGTAAAGTTTGCATACGACCTCCATTTTAGGTGCGTGATAGCCCATTGGAAAGGTATTTCAAAGAACTACACATTACATCGACAAACTATGAATCCATCTACATTTTGACTGCAGTGAGCCAAAAAAACATTGTTTAGGGATCCAAAACGACCTCGAAATTACAACAAGATTTGCTGACATGAAAACATTCAAAATAAGCCAATTGGATTAGGTGAGAAGCCACCAGTATCCACCTGGAAGATGTGTAGGGATTCAGATAGTCCCAGAAGTGTAGAACCCACAATTACAAAGAAGTACAAAAGAACATGTTGAACTAAAAGCAAACAAGAGGAGCCAGTTGGAATAGGTGGGCAGCCACCAATATCCACCTGGATCAATCCTCCCCCCTTAGGAATCAATGGTATCCATTGCATTGAGTTCCCCCATCAGGTGAGGAAACTTTTGTTGGATTTGGTCCTGGGTGAGCCATCTTCCTTGGTGTAGGAGCTGCTCTGCCTTGATAGCTTGATCAAGTTGGATCCTCTACTGGCGAGTGCCCTTGAACTATGTGTCCACTATCTAATTAGTGGATTCTTGTTCCATGAAATTAGGGTTGATCTATGTTTGTGTCAGTTGTTCTGCGATCTTTGAGGTGTCCAATAATGGTGGAGAATATGGCCGAAGGAGGTCCACATTTAACATTGGGTGCAGGCCAAGAAAGGGTGGAGTGTTGATCTCAAAAGCATTGCTACCCACAGCCTTGGTGATAGTGTAAGGCCCATAGCGAAGTGGGCGGAGCTTCTGATGGGACCCTGTGAGATGCTCCTTCTACAAATGTAACCAAAATTTGTCTCCAACTTGAAACCAGTGTTGTACCCTGTATTGATCATGGCGCTGCTTGTACTTAGCATTGGATTTCTGCAAAATCTCATGGACCTGTTGGCGGATGCGTTGAATCCGCTCAATGAATCTAGTACCTTTTTCAGTCTCAGACTGAACATGAGAAGAGTCTGTTTGTGTGGTGGAAAGAGGTAGTGAAACATCAATGGGACCCAAGGGTTGGAGTCCCAGCCCCACCTGAAATGGGCTATGGCCGATGGAGCTATGGAGAGCCCTGTTGTAATTGTGTTGAACATAGGGGATACTCTCATCCCATGTACGTGGATGCTTAGAGTTGTACATGCGCAGGATGTGCACAATCGTCCGATTAATGACCTCTTTTTTTCCATCTGTTTGGGGGTGGAAAGAAGTGGATTTAGTGAGCTTGGTGTCCAACAATGACTAGAGACTCGACCAAAATGTGTTGAGGAACCTGTTGTCCTGGTCGGAGATGATGGTCTGTGGTATCCCAAAATGGACCCACACTCGTTGGCAGTATCTACCACTATGATATTCTTCTTGCATGCTGTGAGGATGGCCATCTTCAAAAACCGATCAACAACCACAAATACACATTCATTACCTTTCTTGGTGGATGGAAGGCTAGACATGTAATCCATTGAGATGGATTCCCAAGGATTATTGGGAGTAGGAAGAGGGGTGTATAAGCCTTGCTTCATGATGGATGGCTTGGAAATGGCACATGAAATGCGAGATCTGATATACTTGTTGATGTCCAGTCAAAGTTTTGGCCAATAAAAATGTTTCTGAAGAAAGACCACAATTTTCTCTACGCCAAAATGTCCTGCCATCTGACTGTAGTGGGATTCCCAAATCATATTTCCACACTCTCTTGTAGGAACAAAGAGATGGTCCAGATGGCATAATATTCCATCCTGAATGTGAAAATCGGTGGCAGTCGCACTTGTACCCAAGAGATGATAGGTGGTTGCGAAGTCTAGATCTTGCTGATAAAGTTAGGGCCACTCAGATGCTTCATGTCCACATGAATGGAGAATAGTGGTGAGTGCAACCATAGGGGGTCAATTGAGAAAGTAAACAACATGATTTTAGATCCCTGTCTTATACTTTATGTTGAGATGGAACTGCTGCAGGTAGGTGGACCACTTTTGATGTCGATTGTTCTACAATTTCCCTTGTGTTTGTATGAACTGTAGAGGCTTGTGATCAGTGTGGATGATCGTCTCCTTTCCCAGAATGTAATGTTTCCATTGACGACAAGATTATACAATGGAATACATTTCCTTACATTGGTGGGGTATTTCTGGACAATATCTGAGAGTGTCTCACTATGGTATGCCACTGGATGACCGTGTTGAGTGAGAACTACACCTACAACATAGTCAGATGTGCCAGTCTCAATATTGAATGGTTGTTGTAGATCGGGCAAGGAGAGTACCAGAGCTGAGCACAAGTGATGCTTGAGATCATTGAATGCTCGTTGTTGTTCCTTCCCCCACATGAACTTTTCCCTACCACCTCCCTTGGTCACCTCGCTTAGGGCCCATGCAATATGGGATAATCCCAACACAAACCGTCGGTAGAAGTTAGCCAGTCCCAAGAAGATCTGAAGCCCGTTTAGTGTGGTCAGGGCGGGCCAGTCATGGATGAATTGGATATTAGTTGGATCAACATGTACCCCATGCTCATCAACAAGAGACTGGCGCATTGGACCATGTTCATGCCAAAAGAGAATTTTTCCAAGTTAGCATATAGCTTGTGTTGTCGCAAAGTGCTCAAAACCTGTTGAATATGCCGCATGTGCTCCTCTTAAGTTCTATTGAAGATGAGGATGTCATCCAAATATACCACCACAAAAGAGTTGGTGAAGGTTCTCAATACATCATCCATCAACCTCATGAAATTGGCAGGTGCATTTGTTAAGCCAAAGGGCATTACCATCCATTCGAAGAGACCTTCTTTAGATTTGAAGGTTGTCTTCCATACATTAGTTGGTTCGATGGGAAACTGGTGGTAGCCAAATTTTAGGTCAATCTTGCTGAAGAAATTTTCCCCCTTGAGTTGGTCAAGAAGGTCATCAATCCTGGGAATTGGGTACCAGTTCCTGACTATGATTTTGTTTAAATCTCTATAATCGATGTAGAGTCGCCAAGTCCCATCCTTCTTCTGCACCAGTACAATCAGAATTCCGCAAGGTGAGGAGATAGGTCTGATATTCCTCTTTTGAAGAAGCTCTTGGATCTGACGCCTGATTTCATCATTTTCCATGAACGAGCGAAGATAGATTGGTCCATTAGGTAGAGGTGCACTGGGGGTCATATCAATTGGATGCTTGACTTGGCAGTGCGTCGATACCCCGATGGGTGAGGAGAATATGTCTCTGTATTATTCCATGATCCCATCCACTTGCTTCTGCTACAAAGAGAGGATCTATGTAGAGGCCATTTATGTGGCGATGACCTTCTTCTTACTGTGAGCACGAATCACAAAGAAGACGAACTTCCCGGTCTATGAAATGACCTTACTTCATTTCTTAGTAGAGATTAAAGAAATAGTGGTAAGCGACGCTACCTCTGGTATCCTGTACAATTGTCTAGCCAAAATAATAATAACATTGTGGGGTCTATACTCATACACAACATGATGCTTTCACTAATATGGTTGTCCTAAAAGAACATCAAAAAATTCAAGGGGAGAAATATCACACAATACCTCATATTTGAAAGGATTGATGTCGTAGGGAAGACAACACTGTTGGCTGACACAGAGATCTCTTCCTTGGTGAAGCTAGCCGATGGTGTAGGGATGCGGGTGCAGTGTCATTGGAAGGTCCAACCACTTGACGACCTCTACTGAAATTAGTTTCTTCTGACTGCCGCTATCGAAAATGAAATGAAGTGGAACCCCCTTTATCCACATCTGTGAGTGAAAGAGGCGTTCCCCTTCCTCTAGTTCTTCTGGTTCTCTTGGCTGAACTTTGGTGGTAGTGATAGTGGAACTGGGTTCAACATCGATAATCTGCTTCCCTCCTTAGGGATTTGATTCAGAATCAAAATCGACCTCTGACTCAGAAGCCTTCAACTCAACCATGAGTGACCGCTTGGAGCGACATTCTTCAGTGTTGTGCCAAGGGATTTTATGGTACTCACACCATTTTCCCATGTCCTTCTTTGTCTTCTCATTTCCCTTCTTGTGTTGCGGCTTGGACTGGTTTTCCTGAGAGTGGCCATATTTGATCTGTCCCTTGCTATGTGGTTTGGGGTTGCTTTTTCCCTTCTTTGGCTATGAGGAGTTTGCAGATCCGAACTCTTGCCTCTTCTGCTTAAATTTCTGCTCGATTTTGAAAACGTATCTATAAGTTGTACCCAATGAGGTGATGTCCAGAAAATACATTTGTGTTTGAATGTATATATGAAAACAACCTTGGTATTTGAGCACCATATGTCACTTAGAGTCTTTGATACCCAATTTGGTGCACAGGGTATGGAAAATATTGGTGAAATATGATACTGTCTAGTCCCTTTCTTGAGGTAGGGTGGTCCATCTGGTGTACTAGTCCTCGTAGCTTCCAACATGGTAGTACTATTCTTTAATGGCATCTTGGAAGGAATCCCATGTAGGGGAAACCACAAATATTGAAGATTAATCTACGAACCTTTTCTCAGATTAAGTATCCCACTAGTCTTTAACATGGGGGATGACCTTGAGGAGTGAAAAAGTAACCTTTTCCCTATCAGAAAAATTGTGGACCGAAAAATATCCTTCGAGCATATTCAACCATTTATCTACAACATCTGCATCTATCAGTCCTTCAAATAATTTAATATCAAAATTTACCTGTACCTTGAAGGGGGTTGCATGGTCGCTTGATGAAGATGCTTCTCGTGTGGGGAGTTGTCGAAGGATCTATGCAAAGTTTTCCATCATTTCGTTCCTTTGTCGTGCGAGGGCTTCCTCGAGCAACATTTTAATAGGATCTCTTTCTCCATTAGATTTATTTTTGTCCCCGATGGGTTGTTGTCAGGCTCGGTGAAACCAATATTGCAATGAGTCAATTGGTTCGAGTCCCAACTACTTGTACCCAGATCTTGTCGGGGACATGCACGAAGAAAAATAAATGAAGCGCAAACTGCTCTAATACCACTGATCCGGATTTAGGAGTGGAACAAAATTATTAACAGACTGAATACAATAAACACATAGATATGAGGAACAACATAGATATCTAGTGAACAATATGTTCTATTGAATAAATGAAATAGGCTGAAACAGTAAAACTGCATAACTGAAACACTTGCTCGAATGGTGGTAGTTATCTTTGAGAAGAGATGCGGCTGCTACATGCATCTGTCTGAGAAAAATGATCACAATGAGGCTCCAGAGGCCTTTTTTATATTACTCATGAATTCCAAAACCCTAGACATCCAAAAACCTAACCCTAGGAGGTGAAACACCAAAAGTCATGTGGGCCCCTATGGGTAAGTTGGTACCTTAACTTCCCGAGGTCGTAACCTTTGCATACGACCTCCATTTTAGGCACGTGATAGCTCATTGGAAAGGTATTTCAGAGAATTACACATTACACTATCAAACTCTGGCTTCATCTACAATTTGACTATGTCGAGCCAAAAAAACACCTTTTAAGGCTCCAAAACGGCCTTGGAAGTATAACAAGATGTGATGACATGAAAAAATACATAATAAGCCAATTGGATTAGGTGAGAAGCCACCAATATCCACCTGGAAGATGTGTAGGTTTTCAGACAACCCCATAACTATAGAACCCACAATTACAAAGAAGTAGAGAAGAACATGCTGAACTAAAAATGGACAAGAGGAGCCAGTTGGAATAGGTGGGTGGCCACCAATATCCACCTAGATCATGTGGAAACACTTTTTGAAAAAAGTCTCTTTCCACCATTCGATTTTTCCAAAATTAATCTCCAAAGGACCTTAGCTCCCATTTCCAAATTCATTAATATTGAACGTTTGATTTTTAAGCACACATTTTCTTTTGGATCTCTCATTGTGTTCCAATTGATAAGGTGGAATTTTTTTGTGTTGGTTTTCCCACCTTACCATAGAAACTTATGTATTTCTTTTCCAACTTTTTGCATGACACTTGATGGTGCTAACAATACTGAACATTGAACAATATGAAGGGTTGATAACACCGATTTGGTTAGCACCACTCTACCTACCAAGTTTAACCAATGTCAGCCCCACTGTTGTAGTATGTTCTTGATTTTATCGACTATATTTTTCCAAATATTTCATGTCAGATTTCCTAGAGTGATTGGCATGCCCAAATATTTAAAGTATGATCAATTTGGTAAGCATGGGAAAGCTAAAATTATTGATATGTTTTGAAGAAGAAGTCCACTTATATTCCGTCCATAAATATGGATTTTATCATTATTTACTTTACCCCCATAAGCATTTAAAATTTGATCCATAATAGACTTAAATCTTGCAACGATGATGAATGAGGCACCCCCTAAGAGGAAAGTATCATCAACAAATTGGGGGTGATTTATTTGCTTGACACCTCTTATTTGCTTGACACCTCTTACTATATTAATTCTTTCTTGCTTTAATCGTATACTCCGAGAATACACCATAATTATATAAAGAAGGGAAGAGAGGGGACATCCCTTCCTTAGCCCTCTTTTAGACTTGAATAAATACATTGTCTTCTCATTCACAAGGGGAACGATCCAAGGGGATACTATGGAATATTTCACCCAAAGAATGAAAGATTCTATAAAACCAAATTTATGAAGAACATCAAATAACAATGAATGTCTTACCCAATCATATGCATTTTTCCATATCCATTTTGATAAGCATTCATTTTTCTTTATATTTTTTATGGAATGTATCACCTCTTGAACCAATATTATACTATCAATGACTTGTCTTTCTACATAAAAACCTTATTTATTTACAAACATAAGTTTAGGGAGAATATGTTTTAGTAAATATTCTATTATCTCTGTCAATATCTTGTCAAAGGAATTACCTAAAGAAATGGACTAGAATCTTGAAAACGAAGATGGATTAACCTCATTAGGGATTAATGCTAAAAAAATAGGAGTGGCTACTTCTGTCAAGATTAATGTTCTATTGCGAGTAGTTGAGCATCCTTTTCAAGTCAAATTTGATCAACTACCAATAAGCACATAAAAAGTAAATTGTAAAGTTCTTTGGACCTAGGTCTTTGTCTAGATTAACACCCCATATTTCTTTCACTATATCCTCCCCCATATTTTTAGTTAGTTCCATATTTTGTTCTTTGGACAGTAACGATGGAAAATTTTCAAACATTGTAGCACAACCAAAATAATCAACATCCTCATCCTCTATATATAAGGCTTCAAAATGAGCTTTGGCTACTTCCATGATGGCAACAAAATTAGTTAGATGTCTTCCATGTTTGAGGGATATCTCATTCATAGTATTCTTCTAAAGCCTAAATTTAGTTTGCTCGTGGAAGAATGAGGTATTTGTATCACTCAATTTTAACCATAGGCTCCATGATTTTAAGTTCTAGGCCTCTTGCTCATTTATGTTAGGTATATGTATTTTCATACACAAATCTCTTTCTTCCATGAGGTCATTCTTAGTTAGCTCCCCTTCTTCCATTTTAGAGTCCATATTATTAAATTTGGATTATAGATATGGTTTCTATTGAGTTGGAGAAATGTAGGATATTTTAGCCCACTCTTTTAAAGCTATCTTTGTTTCCCTTAATTTTTCTTCCCAAACATAGGAAGGGTATCTCATGATTGGTTTGCTCCAAGGCTCAAAATTAATCTCCACAACTTCTGGATTTTGAAACCATAGAAGGTTGAACCTATAGGGGATAGGACCAAGATCTTTCTACTTGATGGAAGGTAAGCATAATAAGCTTGTGATTTGAATAATAGGAGGATATGAAATTTTCATAAATAAGTTGATTTCTCAAAAGAAGATTGTTGTTGATAAGGAAACAATCCAATCTAGTTGCTATATGACCTAGACCTAATCTCATGTTTGTCCAAGTATACTTCCATCTTTTTGGTTTTATTTCCACAAGGTCCCAATCAAATATAAGATCTCCCATACTCTCCTTGAATGGATCCATTATGATACTACCTCTCCTATTTTCTTTGTATGAGAGAAATGCATTAAAATCCCCACCTACAATAGTATTCTTTATATATTCTAAACTTCTCAAGGCCAACAACAAACTCCAACATTCCTCTTTTCCCCTCTAATGAACATGGATGTGGACATTGAAAATATGAAAATTCATACCTGAAGTTAAATTCAAGAGGTTGGAAAGAACCCAATGTTGCATGCTTTGAATGTGTATAATCTCAAACATTGTATTGTTCCATAGTCTGCATATTCCACCTGATGCTCATATTTCTCTTACTGCTACTCCTATGTTGTTTTTCCATTGTTCCCTACCTGTATTTATCATTTCTAATTCATATAACGTAGTCTCCTAGATGAGGACTATGGTTGGCTTCTCATATCTAATAATATCCTTCAATGCTTATTCCTTTTGCCTATTTCCCATACCCCTATAGTTCCAGAAGACAAGAATCATTATTTAACTGATGGGGGTTGGAGGTTTCCACCCCCGAACCTTCTAATGGCACTTGAGTTCCTAGATTTATTTTTTCTTGAAGTTTCATACCAACTCCTAAGGAGATTTTAATAGTTGTCTAAATCCCCAAGTTTTTTTCTTTAATAGTTGTCTCCTCATGCTTTTCATTTAATGGTTTGCACCCATGCTTCTTTGGAAAGCATTCCTCCTTTGGTTCTTCCTCCTCATACTATTGTTGGGCCTTATTCCTTTTCATCACACCACTTTATTGAGGATACATTTTGTTTGAGATTAATGTTGCTTCTTGCTACTCTTGAGGGATATTACCTTCTAAATTGAGAAGGGATTCAACTTGATATTACACAAAATATTAGGAGGTAATGATTGAAATGTGTGCTTCATTCTCTTTGGGAATGGGATCCAAAAGATACGTGGATTCCTTTGAGGGGTAAGAAAAGGGGCTGAGTTGTGAAATAACTTCATACCTATTTGTTGTAGGGGATGATTATGCTTTTTCAGTGTTATCTCCTAAAGTCACCTAATTTGTGCTTAGTTTCTTCTTTGTTTGCTATGGCTTGATTCACGAATTATTTTTTGTAATCTTTAGAAAAATTCCCATATTCATGACAAGTCTTGCACTTGAATGGTAGTTGCTTATAATCCAACTTCTAAATGATTTCTAGCTATCTATATTGAAAAGAATTGCCTATGGTAACCCCTTTTATAAATTGATATCCACATAAACATGTCAACTATCTCTTAAGGACAATTATCCTCTCCCAAACATGGAACATTTATTACAAAGGGTTATTGGCACAATAATTATGTCAATGTTAGATGATTTCTCAAGATACAACCATGTATTGGTTAAATAAGAAGATTAACTCAAAACTACCTTCACCACCCCCATGGAGAACTTTCAAATATATGAGGATACCTTTCGGCCTTATGAATGTTGGTTCCACCTTTCAAAGGGCAATGGAATTTTCCTTTAGAGTTTTGATAGGGGAGATTATAGAGACATACCATGATGAATTAAATGTTGTGTATAAGGAAAGGAATTCACATATTGAACATGACATAAATGTTTTTGAGTGGTGTAGGAAGTATGGTATCTCCTTAAACCCAAAAAAGTCAATCTTTGGTATTGATAAAGGTAAATTATTGCTTCATGTTGTATCTAAGAATGGTATTAGTGTTGATCCAGCAAGGATTGAATCTATAAGGAAATCCCCCCCCCCAATCAATAATAAATCTTTGCAATCATTTTTTGGCAAGATTAACTTGATAAGGAGATTTATTCCAAATTTTGTTGAGAAAGTTAAACCAATGAATGCCTTACCAAAGAAATATGTCTAGTTCAAATGGGATGATAGTAGTATCAAATCCTTTGAAGATGTAAAAGAAGCAATTAAAATGGCACTGGTCCTTGCTAGCCCTTGTTATTCTAGATACTTTATAATTTTTTGTTTTTCTTTTGAAGATACTATTGTTGGGGTACTCATGGAAAAAAAAAAGATGATTATGAACAACCTATTTCCTTCATGAGTAAAACCCTTAGAGATGTTGAATTAAAATGTACTATTATCGATAATAAATCATATTCCCTTTCCAAATCATTGAAGCATTTTAGAGGCTATGTTCGATATAAAAAGATTAAAGCTTATGTGTCATATCTCGTTGTTAAAGACGTATTGAATCAACAAGATTGCCTAGGAACTAGAGGTAATTGGGTATCAAATATTAAAGAGAATCAAATTGATATTAAACCTACTAAAGTCATTAAGGGACAAGGCTTAACTAAGATGTTGACTGAAATCAATGAAGAGTCCATAAACATGGGAGAAGATGACCAAGTAAATGTTTTCTTAAGTGAATTAGAACATGATGAGTGGTATTTTGATATTGTATATTATCTAAAGAATCTAGTGTGTCTTGATCACTTAGTTGATCATATGAGGATAGATTTAGGATTAAAATCCATGAAGTATTTCTTAAACCAAGACAGTCTTGGTTGGAAATACCTGGATGGAGTAATCATCAGATGTGTTAATAAGGGTGAGGTGGATATGATGATTAAGGAACTTCATATAGGATATTGCGGTGGTCGCTTCGCTGCCCATACCACCGCATATAAAATTTTGAGAGCAGGTTACTATAGGCCTACATTGTTCACTGATACTCACTGTTTTGTTAGGTCTTTCCAACCATGTCAATTCTTCTCAATGAAACACTGATTGTCTGCATTGCCTTTGAAACCAGTCGTTGTTGAGGCACCCTTTCAACAACATGGTTTACACTTCATTGGTGAGTTTAAGGATAAATCTATCAACATATATCATTGGGTATCTACTGCTACAGACTATTTCACTAGGTGGGTAGAAGCCATACCGAAAAAAAAGACAATTGAGGAAGTCATGATGAATTTCATTGAATATAGAATAATCTCAAGGTTTGGTGCTCCTTCTAAGATCATTACTAATAATGAAAAATACTTTATCTCTTTGTCCTTGGTAAATTTATTTTCCAAGTATGAAATTCCTTTGTCGCACTCATCTAGCTACTATCCCCAAGGGACTGGACTAGCATAATCTAGCAACAAGAATTTGATGAATATCATTAAGAAGATTGTTGGTGAAAATAAGAAGGGTTGGGATGATAATATTAAGTATGCATTATGGGTCGATCATACCACAACTGAGACTTCCACAGGAAAAACCATGTTTGTGTTAGTATATGGATTGGAAGCAAAGTTTCCCATCAACCTCCAAATTCATGTCCTTTAGTTTGGAAAACAATTTACAACTGATAAGGAGGCATTGCGATGAATATTTGATCAACTCATATAGTTGGATGAACCTAGAAGACATGATTTTGATCAAATGGTGAGGAATCAAGACAAGATTAAGGGAACATTTGATCATAAAGTAAGATAGAGGGATTTTGAAGAAGGTGACCTTGTACTTATGTGGGACAAGAGGAAAGAGAAGCATGGTATGCATAGGACTTTTGATAGTCTATGGCTTGGTCCTTACAAGATCGAGAATAAGTTTGGAATTGATTCCTTTTATCTTTCCACACGTAAGGGAATGAGACTACCATTACCTATTAATGGATCCGTTTTTAAACCCTATTATGTAGAAGGAGTCTAAATTATTAGGTTTAGAGTAGAATAGGATAGTATTAGGTCATGTTGTGTTCTTGTTGTTATCACTCCAAGAAACTCCTTAGGGTTGTAGGCTAAGAATGCTTGGTAACTTAAGAATATAATGTGCAGGTATGCTTGGAACAATGTGATCACTCAATGATTAATGTAATAGACAACTCATCATACATTCAAATAAAACAATGCTTTTAGAAAACAATAATCAGACCAAATATGTTTTTAAAGGAGAGGATGAAGAATACTAATCTTGATTGCCAGATACAACTAGGTGTAGGGCTTAACACAAGGTAGTAAGAAATCCTTCACTTCAAGTTTATGAGCTTAATAAAGAGATAACAATCTTTAAAAGATAAGATAAACTAAAATAAAGTACAGAAAAAAGATGCATGAACATTTCTGATATTGAGAGCAAAAGGAGACTGTAATTCTATTATCCAATAAGAGTCTACACAATAGCCAAAATGTATTCCCAGTTTGAACCCTGATCTCTTAGAAAAGATAGGCATTTATAGCCTTTTACAATCGGTTTTTAAGATCCTGAAAACTTGGATCTGTCTCTAAAAATAGACAATAAAACTAACTAAATGCAATTGATAAACATAGATTAGTTCCTAGAACTCGAACTGTATTCGATGCCAATATTTCCATCTGTACTTCATCATCTTTAGGACTCTATTGTGTCATGGAAAGGTAAAGGCACCTGTCTTCTATAGCTGGACTCCTTTAATTAACCATAATCGAAACTCTAGGTGACCAATTTAGCATTTGGTCTTCAAAATCTCCACGAATCTCTGATGCTGAGTGTTTCTTAACTAAGTGGTTAATAGTTTGATGCTCTTAAGCCTCTTTAAATACTTGAAAATTTCCTTGCTCCAGCTTTAGCTTTCAAAATTTCTTTTTGTGCTTTCACCAGCTAATTCGCCTTATGATCCACTGGTTAGTTGGTGAAAGCTTTGCCTTTCACCAGCTAACTGGTTGTAAATTTACCCTTTGCAATGGTGAAAGTTCTGTCTTGGCCAAAAGGAAACTTCCACCTCCAAAACTGTTGTTTTATCAAAAAATTAGTGTGTCTTTGATTTATCTCCCTGCATATTCACAACAACCTGGGCTAGTACCTGTAGATCTGGATGTGACTTATGCTTCTGCTTCAATTTTTTAATTTTCCTCTTAAGGCGTTTTTCTAACCACCATAAACTGTTATAATCTTTGGTGATTTTATTCTTTCTCTTTTTGTCTTTGATACTCTCATGAGACAACTTCTCAAATGCTGCATTTGTCTCTGCGAAATTGTCAGACAGAGATTTGTATCTTGCCTTGATTACTCTTTCCAAACCTCCTGTTGAGCAATCACTTCCTTTAGTTGCTTAATTTTTTGTCATTTCTTTGACTTTGTGCTCTTTGATGTTTCACCTTCATCAGTGGGAGTAAAAGTCTTACAATCTTGTGCAAATTCCATGGAGTGTTCAGGGATTTTAATGGCTGGACTTTCATCTTCTTGCTATGGCTCTGTTTCTGAGTCTGTGTATGGTAGATTAACAATATTTGTCTTCTTTACTATAGGCTGCTCTGAAGTGGTTTCAAAATCTAATTTTTTCTTTGATCTTTGAGACTTTATGCTAGAAATCCTATCCTCTGGTGGTCCTGGAAGAGCTCTCCTCCTCCTCGAGCTGCTCTGAGGAGTTAATTTCTTTTTCCCAGCTTTCTTCTTCTCATTCATGGGCTAAGTTTGGGCCTCAAATCCTTCCCCCAAAAGAAAATGTTTCCAAGTCCTTCCTCTTTGTCTTAGTTCTTCTAGGATTATCAATTTGATCAGGCCGAAATGACAAAGAGTGTTTTTCATACTTAGAGGTTCAACCCTAATCTTTTTACATACTTTGGTTAAGATTTTGTGAAAAAAGAAAGGTAAATTCAGGAGAGTTTTCCCTGTGAAATGATCTAAGAGCTTGAAATGATATAGCATCAGCTTATCATACCTGCCTTCTGAGGTTATATAGAGTTGAATTCCTTTGAACATGTCTTTCCATTCGTCCTCCAGATGAGAAACTGGCACGCTTTTCTTCCAGGTGACATTTCTGAATTTTGCCTTAAGATATGCTCTGAAATTCAGATTCTTGGTTGCTGTTGTCTTGAACCAGCTCTGGCCTGATCTAGGTAAGCTGGTTGTTGTGGCAATAGCGGCTTCATCAAATATCATTTCTAAAGAACCCACACTGGCTTTGTTTCCATCATACGATTTAGCAAACACTTCAGCTGTTGTTTGGTGGCAACCATTCTGTAACTTTTCAACATAACCCATGCAACCTGCGTCTGAGAAACGTTTTTGCACATCTGGATGTGACTATAAAAAAGACAGACTGTCCAATTCTTTTCTCAGTAATAAACCACTTCGTTTCCTTTCCATCTGTAACTTGAACCTCAGACAATTTGCAAACAATGTCACGGTAGTTTCCTGATTTAGCCAAGGTTTGGCACTGGTGAAAACCTCTCGGTGTTGCTAATTCAAATATGAAACCATAACATATTGCCTATGAACAATGCGTGTTCCAAATATGAAGTGTCGATTTGATGTCGCCAACTGCGTAGTACTGTTCCTTTACCTGTGATGATGAATGTGAATTCGTCATCTCCAACGCCATCATTATTGAAGCATGCATTCACGAACACGATCCGCTATGATATCAGATTTATACATGCATAACAGAATCCTCATCATCATTTTCTTTCACTAGTGCCTCATAATGATTATGTGACGCATGTCAAGCATGTCATGTTTTTGATTTCTGAAATCGTGGAGGAAAAACACGTGTTTCGTGCTTTCACCAGCTAACTGTCTGCGGGAAAGTACTCCTTTACCATTGAAACTCGCTGCTTGCACCAGTTAATCATCAACCTTGCAACACGCGTTAGCTGTTGAAAGTATTTTCATGAAATTTTATAGAAAAGACCTTTATGGATCAATTTATTTCTAAGGCATGAATTTAAAACCTAAGTTTTGACACTAGAAGAAATTAGAAACAAATAGAGAAAGCTACAGATTACCATGCTATCACCTACAAAATGAAACCATAGTGACTGATTCATTTTGGGAGCTAACATTTGGCTCCAACTGGGATGGATACCTCCCTGTGAGGTCACCAAGAACCTAGTTAGACTCAGTAGCCTTTATTACAATTTGAAAATTTGAAAAATGGTTTTGCTCAGTGCCATTGGGCATGGAGTTATTCAAGTGATAAAAACAAAGAAAACAGAACTGAAAAGAATATGTACAAGTAAAAGAGGGCTTTAAGAAAAGCCTTATGAAAAATAGGTCTTTAGAAAATGCTCGTTGAAAGGGCCACTTGCTACTTCCTCGCTTGCAAGATTTTGGAGAACAAAGGTATTGTTCTGCTGAACTGTTGTTATGACGAAAGGACCTGCCCAGAGAGCATCAAATTTGTCGTGTTTCCCCTTCTCTTGCCTATGAATTTGGGAATATACTTCTGATAGTCCCATGTCGGCATAACTGATACTGGGTTTGGCAATATAAGTGGCGCATATCTAGCAGCTAGGATTTGTTGCATCTTAGTCAAAGGAGGTGGTGCGGCCATAATGATCAGGGGTGAGAGAGGTGATAGTTTCTTCTTTGACTCTTCAACACTAGGAGATTGTGAAGGAGGTGAATCTTCTAAAGGGAAATAGGTTTGATATGAGTCTCTGTAAAAATTTACAAGCTGTTCAGCTAAGTTTTCTTCACCTTTAGCAGACAGCTCTTGAAGAAGGTGTTCAACAACAAGGAGGCTAGTATAGATGTTTAAATGATCTTCTTTCTGCTGTGAATGGAAAGACTCAAGAGAGGAAGAATTATGATTTCTTTCTAAAGTATTAAAAGCTTTTTCAACCAATTTTGAATCTGTCAATTCATCATCATTGCTATTTTCCTGTTGATAAAAAGGACTTTGTTCTTCTACAATAGTTACAGTTGTTTTTTCATCAACACTCTTGGAAAACAATTCAAATTTTTCTGTAGTAGATTTTCCAGAATTAAAGAGAGGATTACCTTCTGTATCTGATTTTGAAGCTTGACCCTGAATTGTCTTTCCTCTTCTGAGAATTAGTTCTGGATTGGTCACTGGTGTGACAAGTGATTCTTGTGGATTCGCCCTAGTACTGATCCTCTTAGGAGCCAGGATGAACTTGTGGAGTCGCCAGATAGATAGTTACAACCAATAAAATGTCTAATCTTTGTCTATCATCAAAGATCATCTCTGTGTCGTATCCCAGGAAAGCATAGCTTAAATTTTGTTTTCCTCGGCAACGACGCCAATTTTTTATCACTCCAAGAAACTCCTTAGGGTTGTAGGCTAAGAATGCTTGGTAACTTAAGAATATAATGTGTAGGTATTCTTGGAACAATGGGATCACTCAATGATTAATGTAATAGACAACTCATCATACATTCAAATAAAACAATGCTTTTAGAAAACAATAATCAGACCAAATATATTTTTAAAGGATAGGATGAAGAATACTAATCTTTATTGCCATATACAACTAGGTGTAGGGCTTAAGACAAGGTAGTAAGAAATCCTTCACTTCGAGTTTATGAGCTTAATAAAGAGATAACAGTCTTTAAAAGCTAAGATAAACTGAAATAAAGTACAGAAAAAAGATGCATGAACATTTCTGATATTGAGAGAAAAAGGAGACTGTAATTCTATTATACAATAAGAGTCTATACAATAGCCAAAATGTATTCCCAGTTTGAACCCTGATCTCTTAGAAAAGATAGGCATTTATAGCCTTTTACAATAGGTTTTTAAGGTCCTGAAAACTTGGATCTGTCTCTAAAAATAGACAATAAAACTAACTAAATGTGATTGATAAACAAAGACTAGTTCCTAGAACTCGAACTGTCTTCTATGTCAATCTTTCCATCTGTACTTCATCATATTTAGGACTTTGTTGTGTCATGGAAAGGTAAAGGCACCTGTCTTCTGTAGCTGGGCTCCTTTAATTAACCATAATTGAAACTCTAGGTGACCAATTTAGCATTTGGTCTTCAAAATCTCCACAAATCTCTGATGCTGAGTGTTTCTTGACTAAGTGGTTAATCGTTTGATGCTCTTAAACCTCTTTAAATATTTGAAAATTGCCTTGCTCCAGCTTTAGATTTCAAAATTTCTTTTTGTGCTTTCACCAGCTAATTCACCTTATGATCTGCTGGTTAGCTGGTGAAAGCTCTGCCTTTCACTAGCTAACTGGTTGTAAATTTACCCTTTGCACTGGTGAAAGTTCTGTCTTGGCCAAAAGGAAACTTCCACCTCCAAAACTATTGTTTTATCAAAAACTTAGTGTGTCTTTGATTTATCTCCCTGCATATTCACAACAACCTGGGCTAGTACTTGTAGATCTGGATGCGACTTATGCTTCTGCTTCAATTTCTTAATTTTCCTCTTAAGGCGTTTTGCTAACCACCATAAACTGTTATAATATTTGGTGATTTTCTTATTTCTCTTTTTGTCTTTGACACTCTCATGAGCCAACTTCTCAAATGCTTCATTTGCCTCTGCGAAATTGTCAGACAGAGATTTGTATCTTGCCTTGATTACTCTTTCCAAAACCTCCTGTTGAGCAATCACTTCCTTTAGTTGCTTAATTTTTTGTGATTTCTTTGAATTTTTTCTCTTTGATGTTTCACCTTCATCAGTGGGAGTAAAAGTCTCACAGTCTTGTGCAAATTCCATGGAGTTTTTAGGGATTTTAATGGCTGGATGTTCATCTTCTTTCTCTGGCTTTGTTTCTGAGTCTGTGTATGGTAGATTAAGAATATTTGTCTTCTTTACTGTAGGCTGCTCTGAAGTGGTTTCAAAATCTAATTTTTTCTTTGATCTTTGAGACCTTATGCCAGAAATCCTCTCTGGTGGTCTTGGAAGAGCTCTCCTCCTCCTCGAGCTGCTCTGAGGAGTTAATTTCTTTTTCCCAGCTTTCTTCTGCTCATTCATGGGCTGAGTTTGGGTCTCAAAGCCTTCCCAAAAAAGAAAATGTTGTCAAGTACTTCCTCTTTGTATTAGTTCTTCCAGGATTATCAATTTGATTAGGTTGAAATGACAAAGAGTGTTTTTCATACTTAGAGGTTCAGCCCTAATCTTTTTACATACTTTGGTTAGGATTTTGTGAAAAAAGAAAGGTGAATTCATGAGAGTTTTCCCTGTGAAATGATATAAGAGCTTGAAATGATATAGCATCATCTTATCATACCTGCCTTCTGAGGTTATATAGAGTTGAATTCCTTTGAACAGGTCTTGCCATTCATCCTCCAGATGAGAAACTAGCATGCTTTTCTTCCAGGTGACATTTCTGAATTCTGCCTTAAGATATGCTCTGAAATTCAGATTCTTGGTTGTTGTTGTCTTAAACCAGCTCTGGCCTGATCTAGGTAAGCTGGTTGCTATGGCAATAGAGTCTTCATCAACTATCATTTCTAAAGAATCCACACTGGCTTTGTTTCCATCATACGATTTAGCAAACGCTTCAGCTGTTGTTTGGTGGCAACCATTCTTTAACTTTTCAACATAACCCATGCAACCTGCATCTGAGAAACATTTTTTCACATCTGGATGTGACTATAAAAAAGACAGACTGTCCAATTCTTTCCTCAGTAATAAACCACTTCATTTCCTTGCCATCTGTAACTCGAACCTCAGACAATTTGCAAACAATGTCACGGTAGTTTCCTAATTTAGCCAAGGTTTGGCGCTGGTGAAAAACTCTCGGTGTTGCTAATTCAAATATGAAACCATAACATATTGCCTGTGAACAATGTGTGTTCCAAATATGAAGTGTCGATTTGATGTTGCCGGCTGTGTAGTACTGCTCCTTTACCTGTGATGATGAATGTGAATTTGTCATTTCCAATGCCATCATTGTTGAAGCATGCATTCATGAACACGATCCGCTATGATATCTGAATTAGACGTGCATAACAGAATCCTCATCATCATTTTCTTTCACCAGCGCCTCATAATGATTATGTGACGTGTGTCGATCATGTCATCTTTTTTATTTCTGAAATCGTGGAGGAAAAACACGTGTTTCATGCTTTCACCAGCTAACTGTCTGCGGGAAAGTACTCCTTAACCGTTGAAACTTGCCGCTTGCACCAACTAATCATCAACCTTGCAACAAGCGTTAGCTGTTGAAAGTCTTTTCATGAAATTTTATAGAAAAGACCTTTATGGATCAATTTATTTCTAAGGCATGAATTTAAAACCTAAGTTTTGACACTAGAAGAAATTAGAAACAAATAGAGAAAACTACAGATGACATGCTATCACCTACAAAATGAAACCATAGTGACTTATTCATTTTGGGAGCTAACACTTGCATTTGATTGTATTTCCTTTTTATTAATGTTACTTATTGATTTATTCATGCATCCATGTTATCGTAGCTTATACATGTTCTAAAAAAATGATATATTGATGAAAATGAAAATATTTACTTTCCACATTTTATTTTCAGCTTTCCATATATCAGGGTGGATAACATCCCCATACCTTTTTGTATCGATTTCTTTAAGTTAGAATATAGTAGTAATTTATTTAGGGTGATGCAAGTTGCAGGTCTTGGAGTACTAGAGATGTTAAGGTTCTCATGCACTCTACGATGAGCACATGTCTACAAATTGGATATAGATGCTACCCCCATCTCACCTAGGGGTAACTAGAGGATATAGTTCTCCATGATCCACATTACAGAAAATGACACCAGAGATGATGATTAACATTATAGATAGGCAACTGATCCGAAAAGATCTTTTAATGACTGTGGTTGAGTTTTTAATTGCATGTGATTATTAACCATTTAAGATGCTAATGAAAGAAGATGAAGATGAGAGAATATATCACAACCATAATACAAAATACAGATCTGAACTGAAGAAATAAGAACAACAAACCATAACAAGAGAAGTGGTAATGAAGTTTGGCACAAAATTGCCTACGTCTTCGGGCCTTTGTCTCAGTGGGGGAGGCTTCTTTATTTCTGTTCAAAGATCAAAACGTACATTGCAGTAGTTCCATTAGGATACAACACTGATCTGGTCATTTTCTTCCAGATCTATAGAACCCAACAGAAGAAACGACACGCAAAATGGATGACCGAAGCTCCCAAAACTGGCCCGCAAGCGTCCGCTCCTCAACAACTTCCCTGCATAAAAATGGCTTTGGCTTGGCTTCCCTTCAGCATAAATCTGCTTTGACTGTCCTCCATGGCCTCAAACAGGCCTGGTTTTTATAGATCTGAAGTTGGTTATCCATCCCCAACTTCCTCCCAAAATCTGGGCTAAAAAAGAGTCCAATATCCCCCAAAGTGGGCCAAATCCTCCATTAACAGGCCTGAAAATCAATAAAATCCACTAAACATTGGATAAAAACCCACTTTATTTTTAACTTTAGGCTTTATCCCCTTTGACTGGCGTGTGCCCCCTTATTATGGTAATATGCTGCTTGCTTATAGAACCGTGTCCCTTCCCATGCGTCGAGCCCGTGGTTATGGCTCTAGGTTACATGGAGGAAGGTGCCATAAAACACTCGTTGGTGGTTTAGTTATGCGCCCACACCCTTTTGGTGGTCACTTTACATGATAAAACCATAGGCCGGGGCTTATCTCCAACCCCCTCCGCGCCAAACCTATACATACTATAAAACATATATATTATAATGTTTGTTTGTTTACACAAGCAATAACATGGCGTGTTGGTTGTTGGACATTTCCCAAAGCTTGGTGCCTACCAAGAGGTTATGGGTTCGAATCCCATGGGCTCAAAACTTTTGAAACCTACCACTTCCACTGATCACTGGGTGCCACGTGGTTGCCCATGCCTGGTCCGCGTGGCACCACCACATTTACCCGAAAATTGATAAGTGTCACTCTGCCATTGGTCCAAGTGTGCATCATCTTCCCAGTCACCTATCACCTATGCTGCCACATGTCAATTTTTCCACTGCCAAGTGTCACCTCTAGAGAGTGCCATGTCACCTTTTGATTGTTGACTTTTTTTTGACTTTTTAGTTGTTTGGGAAAACGGTCAGAGTGCGATAACTCGCGCATACGATGCCCATTTGATAAAGTGAATATATGGTCAGAATCGGAGCGACGAGACGGCCGTAATGGAATTGGTTTCGTCTTATTCTGAGAACTTTCATTTTTGAGCCTTTTTGAGCCCTATCAGGCTCCTGGATCTGATTCTGGATCACACCTCCCCACTAAAGGACCTTTTGGTCCCCAAAATGTTACTGACCAATCAACAAGCTCAGGATAGGCCACCCGGCTTGTCCTCTGTCTCTGAAATCTGTCCTGTGCACCTGTCTCATCAAGATCAACTGTAACATAATCATGACAACTAACAACATATTGTTAGCCATTTGAACCCTTACATCTTACTAAAACCACTATCATCCATGTAGACAATATTACTAATGATAGCATCAAAAAGATGACTGTAAATGAGCTTATATACTTGTAATATTTACACGACATGAGCTTATCTTGAAGCAACTTATGATTGATTTTCCATTCAACAATCATTTCTTGTTCTTGCTTAAGATCAATTACTTCATTTGAAACAATTATTGGTTTGTTTCTTGCTTGCATTGACTTCTTTAATTGTTCCATTGTTTTAAGTGTTTTATTTGCCTTAACATGATGAGCATGAACCACATAATCTTAACCTGCTTTGGTTAATTGATATTGATTCTTTGTCCTGTAGAAGATTGCCTTATGTATGGACTACCTAAGACCATTCCACATTCACTTAACGACACTACATCACATGTTACCTCGTCCACATACTTAGATGAAATTGCAAATTTGATTGTGCACTGCTTTGTTATGTGCATTTGATGATGATTGCTTA
>ML795571.1:457300-471612 GCA_009831015.1 Picea engelmannii | reverse complement strand
CATCAATGCCATTTTTCGAAAGCCATCTGTATACTCTTGCACTATTTGTCCTTGTCTTAGTTTTAAAGATTGCCATTCAATTAATTCTTTTTCTTTATAACCCAAAGGATAGAATTGTTTCCTAAGTGCAGAAATGAAGCTTTGGCATGATGGAAATACATTACCCACTTGTTGCGTTCCGTTTTGCAACTTGCTTTGCCACCAGATGAGAGCAGTGCTTGAAAGTCTCAAAGATGCCAACCTGATTTGTGTGGCCTCATCCTTGATCTGTTGCACACTATAGTAAACCTCCATCTGCCTGACCCAATTGTCAAGTTTCTTTGCATTTACTTCACCATCATATATGGGTAACTCAAATTTAACATCAAGTTTTAACAATGGCATTTCATTCTTATGTTTATGAACATGTTTCTTTGCATTGCTTTTAGAACTTGAACTTGAAGAAGAAGGAGAAGAAGGAGGTGATGATGGAGGTGAAGGAGGAATCCGAGGATGATACTCTTCCTCTTCACTTTTTCCCTTTGAATATTCACCCAGATTTGGTCTTTTCCGTTCCAAGTAATCCTCATACAAAACTTTCACCATCTCTGACATAGCAAGGAAAGTTTTCCGAAACTCTTTCTCATCTTGAGAAAGCCCTTCTTCCGATGCCATGTTCTCGCTGTGAGAAGCTCTCTTTCTCAATACAATTAATGGATTCTCTGCAACAACCTCACCTTCACCATGCTGTAGCTTTTCCCTGGTTAACATGCAAAACTCAAATCCAAATGTCAACTAGCTCTGATACCACTTGATCCGAAAAGATCTTTTAATGACTGTGGTTGAGTTTTTAATTGCATGTGATTATTAACCATTTAAGAAGCTAATGAAAGAGGATGAAGATGATAGAATATATCACAGCCATAATACAAAATACAGATCTGAACTGAAGCAATAAGAACAACAAACTATAACAAGAGAAGTGATAATGGAGTTCGACACAAAATTGCCTACGTCTCTGGGCCTTTATATCAGTGGGGGAGGCTTCTTTATTTATGTTCAAAGATAAAAAAAGTACATCACAGTAGTGCCATTAGGATACAATACTGATTTGGTCATGTTCTTCCATATCTATAGAACCCAACAGAAGAAACGACATGCAAAACGGATGACCGGAGCTCCCAGAAATGGCCCGCAAGCATCTGCTCCTCAACAGCTTCCCTGCATAAAAATGGCTTTGGCTTGGCTTCCCTTCAACATAACTCTTCTTTGACTATCCTCCATGGCCTCAAACAGGCTTGGTTTTTATATATCTGAAGTTGGTTATCCATCCCCAACTTCCTCCCAAAATATGGGCTCAAAAAGAGTCCAATATCCCCCAAAATGGGCCAAATCCTCCATTAACAGGCCTGAAAATCAATAAAATCCACTAAACATTGGATAAAAACCCACTTTTTGTTTAAATTTAGGCTTTAGCCCCCTTGAATGGAGTGCACCCCCTTATTATGGTCATATGTTGCTTGTTTATAGAACCGTGTCCCTTCCCATGGGCCGAGCCCTTGGTTATGGCTCCGGGTTACATGGAGGAAGGTGCCATAAAACGCGCGCTGGTGGTTTAGTTATGCACCCGCACCCTTTTGGTGGTCACTTTACATGATAAAACCATAGGCTGGGGCTTATCTCCAACCCTCTATGCGCCAAACCTATACATACCATAAAACATATATATTATAATGTTTGTTTGTTTACACAAGAAATAACATGGCGCGTTGGTTGTTGGACATTTCCCAAAGCTTGGCGCCTACCAAGAGGTTATGGGTTCGAATCCCATGGGCTCCAAAACTTTTGAAACCTGCCACTTCCACTGATGACTGGGTGCCACGTGGTTGCCCATGCCTGGGCCACATGGCACCACCACATTTGCTCGAAAATTGACAAGTGTCACTCTGCCATTGGTCCAAGTGTGCATCATCTGCCCAATCACTTGTCGCCTGTGCTACCACATGCCACTTCTTCCACTACCATGTGTCACCTCCAGAGAGTGCCACGTCACCTTTTGACTGCTGACTTTTTTTTTGACTTTTTAGCTGTTTAGGAAAACGGTCAGAGTGTGATAACGCTCGCATATGAAGCCCGTTTGAGAAACTGAATATATGGACGAAATTAGTGTGATGAGCCAGTCTCAATGGAATTGGTTTCGTCCGATTATGAGAACTTTCATTTTTGAGCCTTTTTGAGCCCTATCAGGCTCCTAGATCCGATTCTGGATCAGCAACAACCCCTCAGATGCCTCCCCCCGCATCATAGATGAACTCATAAACTTGATCAACATGGTTCATCCGATGATGGTGGTCCAACACATGAGGTACATTAGTCATTGTTTCATATAAAGTGTTACATTTAATTCATTAGGAATTTAGGTGAAGATCATGAGTCGAAGTCAGATAATGGATCATGATTCTTGGAAGTTATTCTTTTTTCCTTGATTCACCTTGGTGGTCATCATATGTGTTGTAGTCCATTGTTGTCTCTTTTGGGGAACAAGGGTACTATTGGTAGGCTTTGATAGGGGTAACATACCATTCTAGACCATACTTAACAACACTTACCATCCATTTTCCTTTCATTGTCCTATCTTCTAGAGTGGTTGTTACATGTATCCCAAAAATGTCTATACATTTATCTTCTTATGAGAAGAAGGGGCTTGGATACCCGAGGTTGATGCCGATGGTAAAAGAATGGAAAATGAATGGGATGAAAAATGATAAAATCAAAATCCAAAGAATGAAATTGAACTCTACCCCCTCACTACGAGGCCATCACCCCAAGTCCTAATGAACTAAATGGATATCAAACTAAAAGAACTTAATTGAATCCCCGTAAAAATGAATGAATAAACCTAAAAAGGGTCTTGCAAAGAAATAAATGAATAATAAAAAGGTAAGAATAGGGGTTTGGAAAGACATAGTGTCAAGGAAAGGGTAACTCAAGCACCAAGTGCTCCCTCTACAAAGGTAATCATGGAGATGAAGTGAGACATGGCCTTTCATGTCAATGACTCCATGACCATGAAGTAAACCCCATGTCACATCATTCACTTTTACTTACACTTTGATGTTTTTTTCTAGAATCACTCCTCTACTTGGGTACTAGCACACCTAATAGGGTCTTGGGATTTTCCTCCCATACCTAAACCTAGAAAATTGCATAAAGTATTGAGCTAATGTGAAGTTTGAAGAAGATACCCAATATGAATTGCTTACATGACTTTTTTATTAGATTGTGGCTTACTATGTATGATTCTAATGACTCTTGTATCCATGATGGTTGGTTTCAATTGACTTCTATGAGCCTTGATTGATGATGATGCACCCTTGAATATGGTCACGTGAAGGAAATTTTGATGCTTATACCAGAGACATTGCACACTGTATGAAGGACATTAGGCCCTTGATGATGAGCATTTGGATCCTTGATTACTTTTCCTTCCCTTGGACACCTTCCAACACCTCTTGAACCTGGGATGTTGTAGTGATTGTCTTAGGCATTGTAGATATAGCCAAAAGTGCCACTCAGAGGGAGGGAAGCCTGCAGCTTGGACATTGCACCCCCTGAGGACGTTAGGGATTGATTGGATGACATGCAACTTGACGAGGATTGTATACCCCTTTGGAGGGATGATGGATCCATCCTCCTTCATGACATTGGAATTTCCACCTAGGAAGTTTCACATTTGGAGGATGATGTCACACCTAGAGTGATATGACTTTGTATTGAGTTGACCTAGCACATGGGTGATGATTTTGCACTTGGTTGATGATGAGATGTGATCGTATAGATGAGGAAGCATGAATTTTGATGATGCTTTGCACATTTTGGGGATTCATGTGACTTTTGGAGATCTTGTACCCCTTGAGGAGATGCAGTCACCCTCTTTTTGTTCTCTACTCTCACACATGTGGAATTTGAGAGGACGTTTTGATGTTAGCATTTTATCTTTATTTTGAAGGCTATTTTGGGGTCGGCTTAAGACCTATCCACCTTGTATCATGGATTATTAAATTTTTAGGGGATTTTATATATATGAGGTTCTAGTATTGTCTCATATATAGAGAGGAGGGTTCCCTCATTTGTAAATCATAACTCATCTTGTGGAGAGATACTACACTCGTCTTCTATATTTTTCTTTCACTATGGATCACTTATGCACACAATCTTGGAGATTATTTTGTGGATTCTTTTCAAGATGTTTTGATGATTTTCATGGTTAGGGTTTCATTGATGATCATTGATCTTTCCTAGTAAGTATTATTTCCAAGTATTTGATTGTTTATTCTTGATGTATTAAGTAAATGTTTTATCAAAGTGGTGATAATTTCATGTTATCTTGTATTTTCTTGGATAAAACTTTGTCTTGAAACCCTATGAAGGTTTATAGTGGACTACCTTCCCTTGTTATCATTTATTTTAAGATTTTTGAAGGACATAAGGGTATTTATAAGGTTTGTAGTGGACTACCCTAGTATTATTATTATAGGTTAAAGTTCTAGGGTTTGTAGTGGACTATGTTAGCGCTCTGTAAATTCCTAGAGGTTGTCATGAGGTAGAAGGAATTGATCAGAGGTAACTTTATCCAACCACTTTGAAACTGGGATTTAGCCCTTCCAGTTTCAGAGAGGGATCTCTCTGTAAGATTTAGATATGTTTCAGGTTTAAGATATTAGGCTAGTTAAATAAATAGGATTGTGTTGTTTTGTTTTATAAAATGGCTGAAATATTGTTTACACATCCATTGGGCTATGGGGTCTGTGTTAAAGTTTAAGATCAAAGAACATATTTTATAAGGTTTCTTCATAGGGCAGGATAATGCAAAAGGTTGGATCCTTTAGAATTAAAATGATGGATAGTAGAAAAGATGAGATAAATCAATTAAGATAAAGAAGCACTCAAGAATTTCTTTATCATAACATTAGAAGACAAACACTTAGATCTTTAAAATATAGAAACAGAGTATACGGAAAATTATGCAACTTTAACTTCTTTTAAATGATCAGATATAGAAAATAAAAATGATAATGAAGACAGATAACCATTCAATAGAGAGGAATAAACATCACCAACAATTAACACACAAGAATCCTGTGAATCGTCCCTTTTATTATTGGTAGACCTCTTGAAAAAGATTACAGTGCTTACAACTTTCTTGGGCATAAAGATCAACCCTCAATACTTCAAAGTTTTAAGTATATATAGAAAAAGATTACAACCAATCCTGTCATTAATGATCAGGATGTGGTAAAATCCAAAGATAACTAACTAGATAACAAAATACAAAATTGTAGGAACTACTAATGATCTGTCGGATTCTTTGAGCTGATTTTGGGGAAGGTTGTTGGCAAGTCATCAACTTGACTTTGACTGTTTTTCATGCTGAATTGGATTGTACACCTCATCACTTACTCTATCAGAGTGCACAGATCCTCCCATCTCTGCTGATTGGGAATGGTGACTTTGAGCAACCTTCAATATACCTCATCCATCTCTATGTATTTGGCGAAAGTTGGCTTGGTGATGAAAATATACTTGATTTCATGTTGGATACTGAGGTCCAATTGCAGAGTCTCTAAAAATGCCTTTCCTGTTATTCTACCCTGTATTCCTGAAAACTTAGGTCATTTATAACCAGTAAAATAGGAAGACCTTTCTTTTGCAAAACATCAATCTTGCTGAAGAATCTCTGAACTCCGATATCCATGGTCTCGGCTCTCTCCTCTAGCTATAGCATTAGTCCTCTCTTGGTCAAAATTTTCTTAACTTCGAGGATAGTTTATGTCCTATCCTCAATTTCTAGGCTTTCTAGATCCTCCTTAGTCTTCGAATTTAGAAAGCTGATGATTTCATTTGCCTCTCTGGGCATCTCTCCCAGCTCTCCCTTTGTCCTGTCAATGGCCTGCTTGCTCCTCAACACCAATTCATGCTGCTCAAACATGATCTGCACATGTGGCCAGATTTCTGTCATTGATTTCGAGATATCCATCCAAATGTTCTCCTTGGCTTCTGCTAGTGTTTCGGTCAAAACTATTTTCTTTTTCATCTGCTGTAGTTCTTGCTTAAGTTTTTCTGATGTGTGCCTCTCAGTGTTGTAGCTGACATAGAAAGAGGATTTAATCTTCTGGAGATTCTCTATCTCTTGTTCTAGTCTTTTGATTTCTTCTCCTTGTATGGTCATCTCCTCCATTGACTTTACTAGAGTTTGAGATGTTTCTAGAACTGTCACTGGGGTAGCTGCTGGAAATTATGCTGTGGTAGTTGCCAATGTTGTCACTGTGCTAACTCCTGTGAGGGGGACTGCACTTAGTGGAATGACCTCCATGGGCACTGCCTGTTCCTTTTCCTTTACTAATATTTCCAACTCTGCTTCCATCTCCTTGATCTGTGCGTTCTGCTCCATGATTAACTTTAACATTTCTTCTTTTTGGCCTTCTGTCTCAGCTATCTATTTGGCCCGTGAGTCTTCAATAGCTGACAATTTTAATTGTTTCCTCAAATATGCTATGTCAACATTATTTTTCTTTAGCAGTTCTTCAACTACTTTCACATTTGAGGGGTCATACCCAACTTTAAGTACCATCTCTTCTAAAGATTTGATCTTGTTGTACTTTGCAAAAGATGACACTTTCTCTAGTTTTAGTTGAGCCTAAACATTGTTCAGAGAAACCTGCAACTTTGCAGCAATTGTGGAAGTGTTTGCCAATGTTGAGAAAATCATTTCTCCAGTCTATCTGTGCATGTCCATCTGGTTAGATGGATGTACTTCTGCAACATCAAACTCGAAAGTTGACCTTTTGTAATTAGAAATTTCATTTGGTTGAGGCACCTGTGCCTACAAGGCAGAGATCAGTCTATGTTGTGTTGTTGATGTTTGTTTCCATAATTGGGCATAGGTGTTGTTGGTCAACATCTCATTCTTTTTCTTAATCAGATTGCATTTCTCAAAAATACTTAGTCCTGTGAATCCTTGTGATGGCTGGGTAGTCAAGGTGGTATCAGTCTACTTCTTTGATGAAGAGGTAGAAATCATATGCTGACTTCTTGAGAACAATGGCGAATGTTCTCCCTCTACTGTTGTGGTAGACTGGGTCTCTTCTCCCCTAGATCTGTTAGGGGTGTGACTGGTTTTGGGATTTTCCCTATAAACTCGGAAATCCTCTGTTGAGACTTTAGTAACTGATGGGGATACTTCCTTCCTGGTCTTTTTCTCTACTGGTACCTGTGGAGTAGTGGTTTGTGAAACGCTGGATGAAGGAGGATGTTGTTCTGAGTCTTCCAAGGTGTTTTCTTCCCACTCTGTCTGGTTCATGAATTTCTCAATTTTTGGTTTGGGAACATGAGCGTATGGAGAGATTTTATTCTTTATCCCAGTTTCTGCGATGATGCCACAAGGATCATAGTTCCATGGAAAACTGGTGCTAAACTTCACCTCCTTCAAAAGTTTATCGGCCATTGCCCCTGCGGCTCGACTATTACAGATGAAATTTCCTATCTGTCCCTTGATCCTCAATTGTTGTTTCTTCTTGAAGGCTACAAAATGAATATCATTTGAGTTAATAATTTGCCTAATATATTCCAAGGAAAATATCCACACAGGAAAATATCTAGGCAGTTTGTAGGGGGCCAGCTCGCATCCATAAACTCTAATCTCTATGTGGTTTTGGTACAGGTACCAGTCATCGGTCTGTTGATATTATGGTAGCTACGGGAGGTATTTACCTCCACGTGTAAACCTGACGAGAATAGAATACTCCAGAAAGCAAGAAAAAACCCTAATAAGTTGGCTAATAACCCTAGAAGACTTGTCGGCTCAAGAAGATAATTTATATTAGGTTATTAGCCTCCAAGAGAAGAGGTCGGCCAAAAATAATAATAATATACTAAACAGACAGGTACCCAGAAGGAGAAGTCGGCCCCAGTAAGTCTGCCAGAACCATTATAAATACATGGTGCCAGTCTCTCATTTGACACATCTCAGCAGTTGCAGAGAGCTACTTCTGTGCAGTGCAGTTGCAGTCTTGTGCGCAGGTTTGGAGGAGAGCTGCTGGTGCAGCTACTGCAACTAGCAGTTACGTTTAGGCTTGGACTATCTCTTGGCTAGGGTTTGGAACATATGATCAACATTTGTTGATGCGCTATCCTTGGGAAAAGGTGCGCTACACTTTGTATGGCTATCTAGCCTAGGGTTTACTTCCAGAATGATTCTCTGTCAAGGTTAAGGTGTTTGGAGGGTGGCTTTGGCCTATGGTTGGGTGACAAGTCTATTGTAAATGGTAAAACGAGCACACATCCTTCATATTCTAACAGGTTATGGGCCCACACCTCCTTCATTCAGTTTAAACGCTGGAAGGAAACATAGCCGCTAGGATATTGAGCTCGCTGATGAACTGTCGCTAGGGTTACTAGCAGAAGCAGATTCCAAGACATTGTCGCTAGGGTTACTAGCAGGAGAAGTTGTAGAAAACCTAATCCTCTTGTTGAGGCACCTTAAGTGAAGGGATTGACCTAATCTCCAGACAAATCAGTGCACCCTAGCCTAGTGCATCTCCCAGTACTCTCAACAAGCCAATATGTCAAGTTTGAGTTTATGGTCAAATCTAGGGTTTGACCAAGTAAAAGAAGCCATGACGTACTCTATGAATTCAGAGAACAAGTTAGATGGAGCTTCTAACTTCAGAGCGTGGAAGACAAGGATTGATCTCATCCTTGCCAAGAATAAAGTGTTGGATATCATGAAAGGAAAGACCGTGAAACCAGAGTTTGAAGAAGGGAAAGAGAAGGAACTGCATAATGTTGCATCTATGGAGAAGTTCAAAGACAGTGACATCAATTCCATGAGTATCATAGTGGATTCTATCAAAGACCACTTGATATCCTACATCTCCCATCTTGACTCATCAAAGAAGATGTATGATGCCCTAACAAACCTCTTCTCATTCAGAAACATTGGACAAGTAATGATTCTAAAGAATGAGCTCCATGACATAAATATGAATGATGATGATAGCATAACATCATATTTTGTGAGAATCTCTCAGTTAAGAGATCAACTACAAGCTATTGAAGAGATCATCTTAGAGAAGGAATTGGTAAACATAGTACTCAATGGTCTTCCCAAGACATGGGATGCATTTGCTGCAAGCATGAACACAAGGAAGGAGTATCCAACATTTGAAGAACTTTGGAATTGCTGTAATCAAGAAGAATCAAGGATCAGTGCAAAAGAGAACCCCCAAAAGAAGTACGATGATCAATCCTTCACAACAAGATTCAAGAATTTCAGGAACAAAAGGAAGTTTGGTTCAAGGAGGAAGCCAAATCAAGAGAGAGACATTTCAGAAATACAATGCTTCAACTGTCGAAAGTATGGTCACTACAAGAATCATTGTCTCGAGCTAAGGAAAAGGAAGGAGAAACATGAAGCATCAATTTCCAAAGAAAAGGAACCTACAAAGAAGACTAAGCAGGATGAAAGAGACTTCTTCTTCTAAAGGTAACAATACTCTTCTTATTTCTTGTACATATCTTGTTTGCATCGTCTCTGTACATATCTTGTATATCCATCTCCTGGAAGATAACGTGTTCCAATAAGAACTATAACTATGAAAGAAAAACAAGATAAGGATGAATATCATTAGATAATACACATGAAAGGATGAAATACAAATCATGTGGAAGCTATTTCAAGATTAGCCGAATCAATCATGAAGAGACTCAGAAGAAGCAAAGATAGAAAGAAGTTAGCAATCGAGAGGAAATTTGAAAAAGACTTATGACATTTTGTAGAAGACAACAAGACGAAAGTGTGGACTCTGTTAGACAAGAGAGCCAATTATATATTCCATAAGACAATAAGGATGTAGATGGAAGCGTGGATTCTGTTAGACGGAGGGAGATGATTATATACACTCATACATGAAGCAAGGATTAGGAGAGAGCTAATTCTGTGATCCATAGAATATGATGAAATATATATCCATGATAGCAACCATGAAAGATAGTACATATCCAGTTCAACCTCAAAAGAAGTCTTCTTTGAAGAGAATCTTTAAAGTATCCCTGGTTGTCCATCCACATCCGTGATCTTGTGATGAAAGAAAGAAATAGAATCTTTAGGGCATGGAATCTACTCCATGGACCCAAAAGCTAAACACGAGGAAGAACATGAAGATTCAAACAAAGAAAGAGAATCCAGAACAACCAGTCATTGTATCAAGAATCACAAGATTGTCAGCCTGATATAAACTCAATAAAATCAATCAAGCAGAGAAATTGAAAGTCATGATGAAGAACAGTGTATGGAAGACTTATGAATGAAAGCATTGCGAGATCTAGAACTAGAGGTTCTCCCAGATGGAGGGAGAAGACTATGATGATTACTTGTTCCAGTAAACCAGGCATATCTATACATGAGTCATTATATCATCCACAACATCCATGAGTTGGAGTTCTACATCAGATGAATGAAAAGAATATTCTCTAGAGAAATTGAATAAAGAGCGTATGAAGAAGCAATCTCAAGACTTTGAGGCATACCAGAAAGAGATCCTTGTATACATATAGAAGAAGATTACTTGGTGAGGAACCTCCAATGCACAATAGAAGCGTGGTGAAGATTTCCTATAACATCAAGATGATTACTCAGTAGATTAGATCTCATGATGACATAAGAAGTGCCACATGGAGATGTTCTAGCTTTCCAACAATGATATACTTTATTATTCAGAGATACATGAAGCCTTCACAGAAAATCAATGTTCCAAACTAAAGTTCATTTGAAATCAATCATTCGTGATGAAGTCTAGAAAGGAGAAAGTGGTTCTGTAATACATATCTCCACAGATGAGCAGATAAGTAGACATTTTGGTAAAGCTTCTATCCAAGATGAAAGAGTTTGCGTATTCAAGCTGGAGCTCGTGGAGATGAATTCCTTATTGAAAAAAGGAAGAAATGAATCCCAGGTTGGGAGGGAGCACTGAAAATATTATTGAGGACATTCTTTTTCAGGATTTAAATACAGTCCATCTTGGACAGATGCTTTCCTATTCGGAAAGTGGATTGAGATTTCTGACGGACAACGATTTCCCATTGTGGTTAACACGAGAAATGGTCCAGATTGCTGATGTATCATAGACAATGACTTTCCATTGTGGTTAACATGGGGAGTGGTCTAGGGAAATCTCTCTTCTTGAGGGTTACTCAAGAATACTGGCCCGCCTCGCTGGACAACGATTTCTCATTGTGGTTAACATGAGGAATGGTCCGTTTTGGAGGTTGATACATGACAGTATTTTCCTCTTGTGGTTAACAGAGGAACTAGTCCGGACAGTCATTCCTTAGGGTTTATACATTCTCTCTAGGGTGCACTTTGATTAGTGTAGGAGGAATGGCCCAGGGTGGGGAATGGTCCAGGCTCAACAATCAGGGACATGCATTCCTTAGGGTTTATACATTCTCTCCAGGGTGCACTTTTATTAGTGTAGGAAGAATGGCCCAGGGTGGGGAATGGTCCAGGTTTAGAAGACAAGACAATTATTCTCCCTTGCTTGAGAAGAATAGTCTAGATATCTCATTGTTCTACTCCGAGGGCAGATATTCTTTCATATCTCACAGATGTGAGTGAAAGATTGGCCTAGATGATTCAATTTATATCATAACATTGTTTCTGTGCAGGATGCTATCAGATGTTTGTTATGAATACTGTATGACAATAGATATATACTACTGTGGTGGATATGTTCCACTATTCATGACTATACATTGCTGATCATGTACTTGTGTGTTACTTGGTGTGGTATTGTACCACTAGATTGTAGTTATGTACTACTATGGATAGACACAATTGTGTTCTATTTTGTTCTGATTTCCTTAAAGACTATCAACAGTTTATTGGAAATAATTATTAGCCAGATGAATGATGAACAGAGATTTTCCAGACAGAAAATGGTTCAGAACATTTAATCTTCTAGATTAGAAGAATGGCTCTTGTATAAATTTGTGGAGTGAGCATCATGTCTGATTACTCAGATAGAGTATTGTTTCGAGAGATGATGCAACTAATGATGATGATGGTGCTCATGAAATAGTCATGATCTAGTCTATACAACTATGTTGATGCTACCGGGTGAATGGTATGTTTGTTCTCAAGACCATTACCTATAATACCTCCCTAGCTAGGAGGGAGTGTTGATATTATGGTAGCTGCGGGAGGTATTTACCTCCACGTGTAAACCTGATGAGAATAGAATAATTCGAAAAGCAAGAAGAAACCCTAATAAGTTCGCTAATAACCCTAGAAGACTTGTCGGCTCAAGAAGATAATTTATATTAGGTTATTAGCCTCCAAGAGAAGAAGTCGGCCAGCAATAATAATAATATATTGAAAAGACAGGTACGCAGAAGGAGAAGTCGGCCCCAATAAGTCTTCCAGAACCACTATAAATACAGGGCACTAGTCTATGATTTGACACATCTCAGCAGTTGTAGAGAGCTAGTTCTGCGCAGTGCAGTTGCAGTCTTGTGCACATGTTTGGAGGAGAGCTGCTGGTGCAGCTGCTGCAGCTAGCAGTTACATTTTGTCTTGGACTATCTCTTGGCTAGGGTTTCGAACATCTGATCAACATTTGTTGATGCACTATCCTTGGGGAAAGGTGCGCTACCCTTTGTATGGATATCTAGCCTAGGGTTTACTTCCAGAATGATTCTCTGTCAAGGTTAAGGTGCTCGGAGGGTGGCTTCGGCTTATGGTTGGGTGACAAGGGTATTGTCAATGGTAAAATGAGAACACATCCTTCATATTCTAACACGTTCTTGGTGAGATATAAGAGATGTAGAATTCATTGGATTTCTTCATTTATCCTTGGTTCTTGTCTGCCACTGAGCATGCTTACCACTGGGTGATAAAATTGATCTATGAATTGATTAAAAGTGAAGTCTGGTGAATTATTTCTCAGTAGTGACGTCCAGAATGTGACCGGTTGTGGTTTTCCATCTTGATCTAGCTTCTGCATGGAAAACAAAAACTTGTTTGTTTGGAAAAATATGAACAAGTATGCCAGTATTGAAGAATAACAGAACATGCCTTCTGTGGGAAATTTGAAAATTTGTTCGTGAATATTCTCGGCCAGAAAACTGTTGTAGTCGAACTGTATTACATCCCTTTCCTTGGTAGAGAATATAGATAGATAAACCAATATTGGCTCATCTACCCACTCATCTGAGTAGTATCCAAGTAGACTGCAAAGAGAGGAAATAATTTTATTTCCTTTTACTGAGAAAATCGATGACTGATATGGGGGGTTTATTTGGGTAATGGGGCACTCCTGGGGAGGAAAAGATAGAACATATGAGCTCTCTGGGGAAAATACAACTTTTGATACATTTTGGTTAGGATCTCAATGGTAAAAGGAGAAAAGGTTTCAGCCCTGGGTATTTGCAGCATATGGTCAATGGCTTCAGGCATGACAGTGAACAGGGTCTCTCTAGAGGATGAAACAATATCTCTCTGATCGGGAAGATAATGCGCCTGGAACTTGAGGGTGAACTCAGGGAAATGGTGGATTTGGGGAAAAAGATGCAGTGGGAGGTTGGACTCCCAGGGTCTAATCTCGTCACTCTGGTCTAAGAAAGTATCTCTGAACCACGAGTGAAACTCGACAAAGTCAAATTCACATTTGGGCTCTGAGATCAGGTAATCTTTGTCAGCCAAGGGGATCCGATCGAGGTCGACAGGAGGCGGGAGGAAAGGATTTTCATCAACTTCTGACTATTTGGAATTTGGTGCCATCACTTCGTCTGATACCTGCAAAATTTGAGAAATAAATGACGCTGACTATAGATTTCAAGAATTAATGGAGGTTGTAGACGGAAAAAACACAGAGAAAGGTGGTTTCAAAGGTGTCTAGATCGTGAATGATGAAGGAATAGAGAAAAAGAACGAGATTATCTGGGAAAATGGGTATCCATTGGAGGTGCGGGGAAAATAGGTCAGGAGGCTAATGGACATGTTTTCATATATTAGTTAGCCAACGAACAACTCAGGTATGAGGTGGAAGGTAAAGGATGGGTGACAGGTGTGTGAGGATGATGTGGAAGGAAGTGGTTGGATGATAAGTGAATGGAATCTGATGTGTGATGAGTGAGTGGAGGAGAAAATGCTAGCGGAGTGATGAGGCATGACTTATAAGCGACAGGTAGTGGAGTGTGAAGTCATAGGATGACGGTGGTAGTGGAGTGTGATGTCACGGGACAAAGGTGGTATAGGAATCTGGTATGGTCGTTTA